>CM034355.1:12842641-12893148 GCA_019925275.1 Mytilus edulis | reverse complement strand
TTGAAATTGAGGTCAAGGTCATAGGTCAATATGACGTTCTAGATTTTGACCTTTGCTTTAAATTCATATAAATACATCATACAGCCATAGGAACTAACATTTTAAACTGATTTTTAATATTTCAATATCAAAATAGATCTTTTCTAGTGGAAAGACCTACAATTGTTCTCTGAACAATTGGTTTTTAATTATATTATAGTTTTGTTGTGAGCTACGCCAATTCAAACAAAAACTCAAAGACGATTTTTTATAAATAAATAAAGTCCTCGTCGTATTTTATAAACAAGATCTGAATACATCTCTATATGAAGTGTTAATCTGATATAAACACCTACATGACCTAAAGCATTGGATATTTAGATGTCAACATACCGCGGTCTTCAGCATTACACAAGTGGCATCACTGGTTGTCTTTCATTTTGATAGATTGCTTATAGATTTAAAAGAAACTACCAAAGATTGTTCCACATTACGAGTTTTTAGAATTTCGGGTTTATAAGTGTTACACGGACCAACAACCAATACGACCACTAAGGTTGCAAAACGCTACCACAACAAAGCTCCTGACTTGAGACACATTAACGTGTAGTGGCACTAAACTCAGTTTTAACTCTCCTTTTTTAGTGATTACTCGCCTTGTTTCATTTAAAATTAGTGGAATCACAAAAGAAAAAGAAAAAGAAATAACATTTAAAACATTGATATCCTGAATTTCTAAAAATACGGAACTAAGAGAATTGATCATTCAAAACGGAAAGTCCTTTTTCAAACAGTCAAATCAAAAATATAAATACTAAAGTACATCAAACCAGAGACTCTTTGATCAAACCAATCGGATTCGGATAGTAAGAAAAAACTATACAAATCCTTGATCAAACGAATTCAAAACAAGACAATAACAATCAAAACCAAGGAGTAAACAAAGACTCACAAATCCAAAGGACATTAACATCAACAGTTATAAATAATAATTAAGAAACAACCCGAACTCCACTAAAAACCGAGAGTTAAAAATCAGGTGCTCCGAAAGGGTAAGCATTTCCTGCACCGTATACGGCACCCGTCGTGTTATTTCTTTGTTCAGTTCGGTAAAGATGAAAGGTTATTATGACTGAGGAAGAATATCATATTCCTTAATTAATGTTTCCGATTAAATCTGATTTTAAGGTTAGCTTAACCATTCTTTTTATGGCAGTCGCATATATAATAATTTCATCATATTTACAACATTGTGTGAGCAAAAAAAAACCCAGATTCAGTAGGTAAAATTGTCAGGAATTGGGATTAAGCAGTCAGCATTGTGTTATAATCTTAATCACTATATAAAAAAAAAACATTTCAACAAAGAAAAACTAAACGGCATTCCATGTTTCTTCATTTCATTCTTCATTTCCATGCATCGTCCTCAATATGCATAACTTATTTGCCACTGGACGTTAAACAACCAACAATCAATCAATCATTTCCATGTAAGTACTTACAATTTAATACATTTTGTAGTATCATTGCCTTCTAATTACAGACTAGTATCAACCATGATACATTGACAAATTGAAATTATCGACAACAAGAATTATGTGTCTGACTATTCAGAAAAGGGGTCAAACATTACTTGTTATTGTAAAGCTGACGACCAAATTAATATGAAAAAATTTCTAGTAGTACTTTCCTCACTAGTACTGAGATAACTTAAGTGTGACATACATGCAGCTATTGCTTCGAAGAACAAGAAAAACGGATAAACAAACATAGTGAATGTTATAAAGTGTATGTTTTATAGGCAATTGTTTTTTGCCATTTCACAAAGTCGTGTATTTTATAATGTCTCAATACAAAATTCTTGGACATAATATAGTATTGAGAAAGGAAATGGTGAATGTGTCAAAGCGACAACAACTCGACCATAGCGCAGACAACAACCGAAGGCCACCAATGGGTCTTCAATGTAGCGAGAATTCCCGCACCCGCAGTTGTCTTTCAGCTGGCCCCTAAAACATGTATACTAGTACAGTGATATTACAGTGATAATGGACGTCATACTAAACTCCGAATTATACACAAGAAACTAAAATTAAAAATCATACAAGACTAACAAAGGCCAGAGGCTCCTGACTTTGGACAGCCGCAAAATTGCGGCGGGGTTAAACATGTATATGAGATCTCAACCCTCCCCCTATACCTCTAGCCAATGTAGAAAAGTAAACGCATAACAATACGCACATTAAAATTCAGTTCAAGAGAAGTCCGAGTCCGATGTCAAAAGATGTAACAAAAGAAAATAAATAAAATGACAATTATACATAAATAACAACAGACTACTAGCATTTAACTGACACCTCAATTAAACTGATTGAAAGATTGTGTCTTCGTCATATGAACATCAGGCACAATCCCTCCCGATGGAGGTTTAGTATCATACTATCATAAAATATATGAGAAGAACATAACCCGTGTCATGCCAACAACTGTTTAAAAAAAAATGTGTTTAGTTCCGATGCAAAGACCCTATAAGTGAATCAATATTAAAGCCAAAATATGCAATCTTTAATGACCTGACAACAGTATCGTAACTATATCCCTTCTTAATAAGTCTGTTTAAAGGTTTTGTAAGCTTTTGAGGTGAATACTGACATTTTTGTACTTTGTAAAGAATATTACCATAAAAAATTGGATGTAAAATACCTAAACGTATAAGATGTCTGCATGTTGAGTTATATTTACGAATTATTTCCTTATACCGGTGATAAAATTTAGTAAATGTTTTGACCAGTTTGTGATATCGAAAACCCTGGTGTAATAATTTTTCAGTAATACAGAGATATCTTTTATTAAAATCTAATACGTTGTTACATACACGAGCGAATCGTACAAGTTGAGGTATATAAACACCATAAGATGGTGGCAAGGGAACGTCACCATCTGAAAATTGATAATTGACAATAGGTTTTATCATACATTTTTGTATTAAGCTTCCCGTTAATGATATAGATATCAAGATCGAGGAAAGGGCAGTGATCATTGTTAGTATTAGCTTTATTTAAAGTAAGTTCAACAGGACAAATTTCTTTAGTATACATACTGAAGTCGTCATTATTGAGAGCCAATATATCATCCAAATATCTAAAAGTATTGTTAAATTTTTGTATTAAATGTTGTTTTGATGGGTCTTTGCTAATTTTAGTCATAAATTGTAACTCATAACAATACAAAACAGGTCCGCAATAAATGGTGCACAGTTAGTCCCCATTGGAATTCCAATAACTTGACGATATACGGAATCTCCAAAGCGAACAAAAATGTTATCAAGTAAAAATTCAAGCGCATATATAGTATCAACGCGTGTCCAATTGACATAGTTCTTTTGTTTATTGCTATTTAAAAATTACCTAAAGAGTTTGAACATATGTACTCGTATTCTGACTTTTTAAATGCCCAGTTAATTAGGGATGTGATTTTATTCTTAATAAAAATATGAGGTAAAGTGGTATATAGGGTAGAAAAATCAAAACTTTGAACAGATTCAAAATCACCAATATATGCATGCAATTTATAAACTACTTCAAACGAGTTTTGACACTCCAAAAGCAATTAATTCCACTATTTTCAAAGGCCTTATTTGAACAATTTATTATCAGTTTTTTTATTGTACCAAGTGTACTATAATAAGTAAAACAGACAATTTAGTAGTGGAACAATGGCTTGAAGATGAAATACATCTATATTTGTAAGGTTTTTTTGTGTAGCTTCGGAAGCCAGTACATAGTTGGGACTTTCATTGTATTTGGTTCTGCTTGTAAAGAAGTAGCTAAAAGTTTGTGTTTGTTACAGATGTCGTTTTTCTGAAAATGAAGTCAGTTGGAATGTTGGTGAATTCGTGATTTCCTTTTGCAGAACCTCTATATAAAATTTACGTCAAACAATAATGATATTATTCGGCAGCTTTATCAGCCGGGTGTCCCGGACAAAAACAAATTCCTTGGCTAGTTCTTTTAGTTGATGTTTGATACGCGAAATAGGGTTTTTATGGTTGTTGTTAAAATGTTCTTTAAGATGTTGTATTCGAATATCAACTATCTTCATTACTGAATTAAAAAAAAAAAGAGTCCAAAGATTTTTGTCAGCTTTTTCCCGTGTTACCCATTTCAAACAGTAGGTACGGAGTGAGTCGTGGATGATATTACGACACTCATTGCATCGGACTACTAACACAAAGGTTCCTGGTTCGATTCCCGTTTGGGATGAAAATTTCAGGAACTCAATTTTCGGCTCTACCTTGACACCATCTGCGAGTATGGTCCTGAGGAAACGATGATAGTCCGTCGGAAGGGGACGATAAATGGCTGACCCGTGTTAAGAGAGAGCCACATCTCTTGCACGTTAAAACAGCCTTGTAGATTTCGAAAAAGAGTAGGCTAATGCCGCTAAAAGGCAGCACTAGCACCCGCAAAGTGGAAAGGGATTAATATAAGTTGCAAAACTTGTTTCCCAATCCACTATAAATAAATATGTTTAAACTAAACTCAATCCAATTAATTGACGGGGGACGATATTAAGGTCCTTTACCGAGGAATGATATAGTATTGTAGTCCCATTCTGTTGGGTATAAACTGATTGATATTTTAGTCTTGGAAAAAATTATTGTTTATTAGTTGAAATATGTTTTATTAGATTTCAGTAACTGTGAGTGAGATCCTTTGGATCAGTTCTTTGTGTATTTTTGTCATTTTTTTCGGGTTTTGCTTATTGTTGAAAGCTTTATTGTTACCTTTAGATATTTACATTTCATACTTTATTAGAATCTTATTACTCTGGTTGATAGCTGTCTCATTGGCAATCAAAGACATTTTTAATACAGAAACAGAAATGGACACATAAAATGAAAGAGAATTAATACAATAGTCCATCTTAGCTTTTGTTGTTACAAACTTAAAGTCCTGGTTAGAAATATATGTAGTAAAAATTGGCTCATCTTTAACCTGTTCCCTCAAAACTAATATTCAACTTAATAGAAAAAAATGTATTGATATAGTGTAAAAAAAAAACTCATTGATTTTTTTACTGACTAAGGGACATAACTCTAAAACACTGTACATGAACTCTGCCACATCTCAAAACTGCTGTATGTCATAATGGATTTTCGTTCATTATTTTGTACATAAGTCAGACATTAGTTTTTTCTTTGTTTGAATTTGAATTAGAATGAAATTCATAACAGTGTAGCTATGGCCATTCATTGACTGGGGAAAATTAGGTGAACGTTCGTCTGTAATGCCCACTGCTCACGACGTACTTATCATAGAAATTTAAACTGTGAGGTCACCAAAGGTTCTAAACGCCTAAATAAAATAATTAAAAATACTAATCAGGAATAACCTTTGTAATTTGAAAATAAATAAAAATGGCCTTTAACACAGAGTCTTGGCTCACACCGAACAGCAAGCTATAAAGGTTTAATACTTAAAATTCTTTACTTGATTTTTTGTTATGGTTTGACCATCAATTTTCCTAATATGATATCGCACGTTCTTTCAGATTATTTTTTTTACTTAATTGGCTTTAAAAGTTACAATGCATGATGTCGTCTGTTTATGTAGTTCATATGTGTTTTTCGTTTCTCGTTGGTTTTCCCGTTTGAATGGTTTTACACTAGTAGTTTTGGGGCCCTCTATAACTTGCTGTTCGGTGTGAGCCAAGGCTCCGTGTTGCAGGTCGTACCTTGACCTATAATGGTTTACTTTTATGAATTGTTATTTGGGAGGAGAGTTGTCTCATTGGCACTCATACCACATCTTCCTATATCTATCTATATCTATACAATTTTTTTTTCAACAAAAGAATACATCACAAGAATATAAGTTTTGTAAGAAACGTGAGAAATTGTGTTGGACTTGAAGATAAGGCAAAGTGACAAATATCTGAAAGAATGAATCGTTTTATGGTATTAAACAAAGAAATCAAATGATTTTTTAATTATCCAGAACTCTTCACAAACAAAACCCACATGTATACGCATTGAATAAATAGTAGGCCATTCTTAAATGATCAAACCGTAGAAGTAGTTGTGCTCTTAATCAATGAGATATTTTGTGAATTAACCCCATCAACTTAATAGTTTTTTTTACAATGGATAAACCTATTTTTTTTATTATTATTAAATAATATCATCTCTGAACATTATAATTCTTATAAATGACACGGTTGTATGTGATGATTATAATAAATATTTAAAACAAATTCCTTTCAAGCTTTGTAAAAAGAAAGTTTCATTTTATGTATCGGAATGTGTAACAAGTGAATATTTCAATCCCCACTGGAAGGCCTCTGACAGACTGGGAGAGCATAAAATCATAGCCGTTGACAAACAAGTTACAACCTACAAACGTTTTACTGTCGACCACACTGTTATGCAATTAATTCTATTTGACCTTTGTTGTTGTGGGGTCATTTAAAGTTGACTATGTGGTATGGAATTACTCATTGTTGAAGGCAGTATGGTGACCTATATTGTTAATTTCTGTGTCATTTTGTATCTAGTCATCTTGTGGAAAGTTGTCTCATTGGCAATCATACCACATCTCCCTATTTTTATAAAAACTCCTGTTTGCAATCATTATAATATGTTTAAATTTCATATTATTTCAGTGATGTACATTATGTACTCTCATATCAAACTTGGGGAAAAACTCAAACTTGTACATAAATTAATAGGGTCCCTAAAAATATGTTCCATTGCAATAAATGGATAGTACAGACAGCATACTATCACAATGATAATACATGTAACACCAAACAAAAAATTAGTTAAGTCATTAACATCCAATGGCTTTTAAGCAAATCTATTGCATGTGTTAACCATATACAAGAGCCAAAAGTTAACAGATTTGGACAAAATTCGGTTAAATGAAGGATCTAAACTACTACTAGTGAGTGTTTATTGTTTCAAAGACACATAGGCGGATCCAGGGGGGGCCCGGGCCCCCCTTTCGTGGGAAAAATTTGGTTGATTATATAGGGAATCATTGAAGCATGACTGGAGCCCCCCCCCCCCTTAGGTCAGTCAGCGGGCCCCCCCTTAGGAAAAGTTCTGGATCCGCCACTGAGACATAACTATCCATAAGGGTCTAACACAGTTGGTCAAGAATAGAAACAAACCAGGAAAAAAAACCTGATATACTAGTAGGTCTATTTTTTCGTTGTTTTACAAATGTTAAATGATATTGGCATTACTTGTTGTCACACATTGCAGTCAATATGATGGAATTCTATGTGACAGTCATACAAATGAGGTTTAACTACCTATTAAACTAGGTTTAATCCAACATTTTCTACACAAGGAAACTTGTACCAAGCAAGGAATATGATAGGTGTTTTCCAATCACTGGTGTGTTTCAGTCTTGAGTTTTTTTGTTTTTTTTTGGCTATTTTACTCAATACATTTGAAGTCAATGGACCTGATCCAATGCTTATATGTGTGTGTAAAACTAAATACCAAAAACTATTGACCTAAATATTATTAATGGGTTCCTTCAAACTTACCTAAATACAAACTTTAATTTCTAAACTATGCAAAAGTTTCAAAGTCAATAGACCATGACTAAGGGGGACAGAGCTAAATAATCTTCATGGCAATGAGATATTCTAATACATATCGATGTCAACTATCATTGACCTTCCACTTATGGTTACCCTAAATTGTTCTGAACACAAACTAAAGTATGATAATTAAGCAAAAATTTCAAAGTTAATACACAATTACAATGATGGTGGGACCAAAAATCTCAATGGTGATAAGATTTGCCAATGTTGAACACAATTGCACACATATCTGACATTGACCTACCACTAGTGGTTCCCATAAACTGACCTACCAGCAATCACAAATTAATAAATTGTTGAAAGACACTGCAGCCCACCAGTCTTTCCTTTTCTAATTTGTTGAAACCAGACAATACATTATTACATCTTTGAAAATAATAATAAAAACAATTTCTATTTATAGCAAAAAATTAAATGAGTATGCCCTTTATTTCATTAATCTGATAAAAATATGATGCCTTTTTAAAGTGAAAAATGGATCAATAACAGATCACATTAAGACCGGTGATACTGTCCATTTTACACTTCCGACAATAATAGATCACATTAAGACCGGTGATACTGTCCATTTTACACTTCCTATATGTATCTGATCAGTCTCTACTTCTACCACTAAATTATATTAGGCAAATGGAGAGGCAGAAAATATAAACTTTATTGGCTTTCCTCATTGTTGAAGGCCGTACAGTGACCTATAGTTGTTAATGTCTGTGTCATTTTGGTCTCTTGTGGACAGTTTTCTCATTGGCAATCATACCACATCTTCTTTTTTATATTAATTATCTTGAGATTTTCAATGGATCTGTAATAAAAAGTACACAAATCAAGATAATCATACTCAAACAAGAAAAAGGAGGTGGTACAATAAATAATTCGATTCAAACATATAATTGCAAGTTGAATTATCTTTATTCAACATAATCATTTATCATATAAAATTCATGTAGTTTTTATGTAAACATTTGTGAATTCCTTTCACAAAACATGTCTGACATCTGTAGAACAAAATATTGTATGGCAGATCATTATTTTAGCACTTTTTAAAAAAGCATTTTTCATGATTATTATTTTAAGTATAAAACTCCACAT
This sequence comes from Mytilus edulis, assembly GCA_019925275.1. Taxonomy (NCBI): domain Eukaryota; kingdom Metazoa; phylum Mollusca; class Bivalvia; order Mytilida; family Mytilidae; genus Mytilus; species Mytilus edulis. The sequence continues at coordinate 12,884,463 of CM034355.1, read as the reverse complement.
TGTGAATTCAAATATCACAAGACTGTATTTTGCATGATCTAATTAAATCATGATCGCTGTTTCACCTAGATGATGGAAAATTAGAATTTTAAAACATGTCATCATGTAGTTCAGAATGAGGCTGTAGTCCACGCTCCAACATTGCTTTCTTTTTTCGTTCTTCCTCTTCTTGTTTAACTAATTGTTCCTCCCTCTGCATTTCTAAAATTTCATCAATTGAAACTTCTTCCAATGGTAGAGTATTTTCATTTTCTAAATCCTAAAATAATAGAAACACAAATATTTCATTAAGACTGTTAAACCACATCATAAGGATTGTTGTTTAAACGATACCAAATACTGTAAATTCAGAAATTATTGCGAAAATGTGACAGGGTTATAATAGCAATAATTTAAACTCGCATTTTAATTTTTTTTATGAATTAAACCGGATTTTTCTCAAAACACAAAAATTAAAATCACATTTTAGTCTTAAATGACAAAATAATAATAAATGCACGCAATAATTTCTGAATTTACAATAATTTAATATAAGGTTACAATGTTAAAACTTTGCCTTTTCAATGAGTATAACCACCCCTTTTTCTTCCATCAAATATAGACAAAATGAATAATTCTCAATTCAGAAAAGAACAAGTGAAACTGTGAGCTACTGCTCACTGATAATACCCCCGCCGCAAGTGGATAATTTTAATAGTGTAAAAATATGCAAGTGTTCGGTAAACAGGAAGTTGTTGAGTGATGAATCTGAAAACGCTTCACACGGTATAGCTGACTTGTATAAATCCTTAAACCAAATTTCAGAAATCCTTGTATTGTAGTTCCTGAGAAAAATGTGACGGAAATTTTCAACTTGGTTATCATGTGTAAAATAGTACAAGTGTTCGGTAAACAGGAAGTTGTTGAGTGATGAATCTAAAAACGCATCACACGGTATAGCATACTTATATAAACCCTGAAACCAAATTTCAGAAATCCTTATATTGTAGTTCCTGAGAAAAATGCGAAGAAAAATATTCATGGGACGGACGGACGGACTGACGGAAGGACAGACAGAGGTAAAACAGTATACCCCCCCCTTTTTTCAAAGCGGGGGTATAATAATTTAGGAGACAGGTATAATTGTACCCACTGATAACAAGTACTTACAATTTCTCCAAGCAGGACAACATTTTCTCCTCTGACTACAAATATACCTCTTGGTATGTCTCCATACTTCTTACCAACATGTATCCTCTCTATTGTTCTGTGTAAAACTAGATTAGCTGAAAGTATAAACAATGATAAACTGAAAATAATTGATATTTAGATTATTCTTTTAGTGATAGCCATTCAGGAACAGAATTTACTGAATGATGACTTTAAGCTTAATCAAAGTATATAGTTCATTTATAACATTCTGTAAATAGCAATGGGAAATCAATAAAGGGTATTCAAGAAATATATTTAAGGGTGAAACAGATTTTATTCAAAACATCTATCACAGTTTAAGAGCCTTCTTTTTTAACATTAAGAAAATTTTCAATTGTCTTCTATGACTTTATGGTAATTTATATGCCACCTTCTAAAATTCAAATATAATGTCCCAGTTTCTGTGTTCATAAATAAAACATCCTGGTCTCCAAGCAAACACCTGAAGTTTATCACATTTTAAAACTTAGATAATGAGTATATATTCACGCAATACATGGAACTTAGTCTCAAAAAGTTGACATCAAAAGACAATAAGCCAGGTGGAACAGAAAATAAATACAAACCAAATTGGTCAATGCTCCTGAGAAATCCAATTAGTGTTCTGCCGTCTCTTAGTACAACTAGTAACTTCTCTGCAATATTAAAGAATAACATTTTTAGTTTCTGTTAAAATAAGCACAATTTAAAGAGATAATACTGGTCCAGAAGACACACCTACATGACCTATTAACATGCAGTTAAATGTTTAATGACACATTATATCAAACTGCAGAAATTTGGGAAAATAGAACATACATTGTTGTCTTAATTAAACAATTGCAAAAACCTTTACTTTAAAAAATACAAACTTTGAACAGTTTAGCTTGCACATTACCCTGTTCTGGTTGCACATGTCATGATGTGTTTGTTGATAGACTCTAGCATGTTATATGATTTCATGCAAATTTGTTTAACATGTTTAACTCATTCCCAAATAGAATTTATTATATTTTAAGGAGATCAAATATTTTGAATTTATTATGTCTGTGTATACATAGTACATACAAATGTACTTAATAAAATGATTCCTAAGTTTATGCAATATATAAGTAATTAATATTTACTTCTTCAAGTAAAAACAATATTTGTACAAGTAGTACCTCTCAGGCCCTGACTTTCATATAAATCTGCTGACTTCATGCCCTTTCACATGTACAAACCAGGTGCTCCGCAGGGCGCAGCTTTATACGACCGCAGAGGTCGAACCCTGAACAGTTGGGGCAAGTATGGACAAAACATTCAAGCATGATACAGCTCTGAATTTGGATTGTGATCAAATTTTTGACATTACATGTTTTTTTTTTACACAAAACAAATGCCAAGATTTTACAAATCAATTAAAGATTTCTTCTTCAAACTTTTTAAATCTAAAATTAAATAGTTGACACAGCATAGGTTTCTGACACAGAATGAATGTGGTCTAATGAACTTAAAAGGTTTTTTTTGCCTTTGAGCAAATCACTATGCTGTTGAATATTAATCCTCTCAAAAAAATGTTTGAAGAAATTTTCTTTTTATTTATGAAATCTGAAATGAGAAAAATTTAACCCCCCCCCTTTTTTTTTCACATCCCCGTTTCCCTTTTTCAAAACTGATATCAATTCAAATTTCTAATGGAGTTTGCAACAATAACTACTCATTTAAATACATCATAAAATATTAAGATGTAAAAAAACTGCTTGTTATCACTGAATGGTAAAGATTATTTAAATTTATCAGTTGGTAGTAAAAAGTGTATATACATTGTATATTGTATATAACAAAGATTTAAGTTGATTCTGGACAAAGAAAGATAACTCCAATTAAAAAAAATTCTTGCTATTGCACAAATAGGATATTTCTTGCTTACTATTCTGGACAAAGAAAGATAACTCTAATTAAAAAAAAATTTGCTATTTCACAATATTGTGCAATTAGATATTTCTTGCCATTGCACAATACTGTGCAATTGAAAAGACTTGCTATTGCACAATACTTAATATAATAATTTTAGATCCTGATTTGGACCAACTTGAAAACTGGGCCCATAATCAAAAATCTAAGTACATGTTTAGATTCAGCATATCAAAGAGGCCCAAGAATTCAATTTTTGTTAAAATCAAACTTAGTTTAATTTTGGACCCTTTGGACTTTAATGTAGAATTTGAAATTTGAAAACAGGACCAAAAATGAAGAATCTACATACACAGTTAGATTTGGCATATCAAAGAACCCCAAGGATTCAATTTTTGATGAAATCAAACAAAGTTTAATTTTGGACCCTTTGGACCTTAATGTAGACCAATTTGAAAACTGGACCAAAAAAACTTCAATAATCAAGAATCTAAGTACATTTTTAGATTCAACATATCAAAGAACCCAACCGATTCATTTTTTGTCAAAATCAAACTAAGTTTAATTTTGGACCCTTTGGACCTTAATGTAGACCAATTTGAAAACGGGACCAAAAGTTGAGAATCTACATATACAGTTAGATTCGGCATATCAAAGAACCCCAATTATTCAATTTTGATGAAATCAAACAAAGTTTAATTTTGGACCCTTTGGGCCCCTTTTTCCTAAACTGTTGGGACCAAACCTCCCAAAATCAATACCAACCTTCCTTTTATGGTCATAAGCCTTGTGTTTAAATTTCATAGATTTGTATTTACTTATACTAACATTATAGTGCGAAAACCAAGAAAAATGCTTATTTGGGTCCCTTTTTGGCCCCTAATTCCTAATCTGTTGGGTCCTAAACTCCCAAAATAAATACCAACCTTCCTTTTGTGGTCATAAACATTGTGTTTAAATTTCATAGATTTCCATTTACTTAACCTAAGGTTATTGTGCAAAAACCAAGAAAAATGCTTATTTGGGCCCTTTATTGGCCCCTTATTCCTAAACTATTGAAACCAAAACTCCCAAAATCAATCCCAATCTTTCTTTTGTGGTCATAAACCTTGTGTCAAAATTTCATAGATTTCTATTAACTTAAACTAAAGTTATGGTGCGAAAACCAAGAAAATGCTTATTTGGGCCCTTTTTGGCCCCTTATTCCTAAAATGTTGGGACCAAAACTCCCAAAATCAATACCAACCTTCCTTTTATGGTCATAAACCTTGTGTTAAAATTTCATAGATTTCTATTCACTTTTACTAAAGTTAGAGTGCGAAAACTAAAAGTATTCGGACGCCGGACGACGACGCAGACGCCAACGTGATAGCAATATACGACGAAAATTTTTTCAAAATTTGCGGTCGTATAAAAAATGTAACACCTGCATCATTATCATATAATAGTACATTGTAGTTCAGCTTAGTTTTTGAGCACTAAGGCCAATTAAAATTAATTGCTAGATTTTCATCCCCGCCCGCCCCTCTGAAATCGTCCCGCCCCGATTTTTTTTATTTAACAAAAATACGATTTCCGGATTTTGTTCATGTCCGTTACCGGGAACCATCGATAATTTCGTTTCATTCAAAACTTCCTGTTTCAAATTTCGTTTTTGTATTTCTTCGAGTAATCTAACGAAAATGATTAAGTCGACATATTCTGCTGCTCCTCTATGATGACAACATCATCTACCGAGAATAGAGATTGATAACGAGAAGGGCATGAAATATTCGAGTTACGAGTAAAACGCCTTGTCCTTGAACGCAAATTGCGGTAGTCACAAGCAAGGATTTGTATAGTAAATCCTTGTCACAAGTGAATCGAAAACCGTGTTTTTTACTTTATTTATACAATGACTTTGTGTCAGGAAATTTGGACTGAATGTTTTCCAAAGCGCAAGAATAGTAGAACAAATTGGTACAAAAAAACATGACTGGATTAAAGAAATTGACACAAGCACGAACTTATTTGATTTATGACCGTATATTGAGAAAAAAAAGTCGACAAACACGCATTTTAATTATAACAAGCCCTTATATTTACCCATGGCTGTTGTTTTTGTTGACAAACAGAAAACACCTTCTGTAACTGTCCCAATACCCTCAATTTAGTCATTAAACAACAACTACTTTTTGGTTAAGTTCATGTTTTACATCATAATTACTTTCAACACTGAGTTTAAATTTTATTCTGTACTCATAATACTTGTGTTGCATACAATTGTACCAATACATTTTATTGATTTTATGGGACTACAAACCATTGCTTAGAAAGCAAAATAAATTTGGTGTAGGTATAGTCCAACTGAAGAGAGCATTTCTCTTCTTTTTGATGTATACTATAAATAGGTTTCTAAAGCGGAAATTACATGTACATGTATAACAGTGGTTGCCAATCAAGGATTTTTATTTAAGAGTTTAAAAAATAGTGTAGGATTCCTTATACAGCATGTATATACATTATACAACTTGTTTTCCACTAGCATATACTCCGCGGTATGAAGAACTCGTGACGAGGGTTTCATATGAAATAAAATTTAAAAAATAAAATCCTCCCACCCGCCCCATTTTTTTCAAAAATTTGGATGAAAATCTACTAATTAATTTTAGTTGGCCTAATATAAACATGATAAATGCTTCTTTGTTCTTTGTCATGCATGAAATTATAACCCATGCCTGTATATCATCAGATTAAAAGTTAAAAGCCTTCAATTTTAAAAAGGGAGGATATTTGGAGGGCATCTTCTTCATGATCTTTGTATTTTTCAATTTAACTGCATTTTTATTATAATTTGAAGGGGAAATGTTGCAATTTTGAATTCTTATGCAGTGGCGGATCCAGCCATTTTAAAAAGGGGGGTTCCTAACCTTGGACAATGGGGGTTCCAACTATATGATCCCATTCAAATGCATTGATCAGCAAAAAAAGGGGTGGGGTTCCAACCCCCGGAACCCCAGGGCTCTGGATTTGCCACTGTTATGAATATCTGCGTCAAGTTTGTCAAGGCAGTTTTAAAGATGAAATACAAAATTCAAATGCTTATCACTATAAATGGATACCCAATTGTGGGTATAATACCCATAATTAGGGATAGTACATAATCTAGATAGTAACCATTTTATCAGTCCAAATAATTATGACGTCTTGAAAGGCTATTATAATTTTTTTCTTTGACGCCTTACATCGGTCTTGAAAGGCTTTTATTTAATTTTTCGATGTAAGGAGTCAAAGAAAAATATATAATAGCCTTTCAAGACGTCATAATTATTTGGACTACTATAATTTTTATATAGACAATAGACAATAGACAATATTTTATTCGCACAAACACATTTACATTAAATGGTTATGGCATACAAAATTAAGACAATAAACTTACAATAGTTAAATTGATTACAATTATATTAGAGTGACAGTGGTATTCACAGCAAAGAAGAAAAAAGGCTATGAATATCAACAGTTAACACATTATTAATGTTCATGAACAATTGAAAAAAGAACACAAACAAAAATTAGGTTGGCATTGCATATTAAAAGAAATACAAGTTATACAGATGTTCTTAATAAAAGACAATCATTAATATACTTTATGGTGATTTTTATAATGACTGGTAGACTGCTATTTAAAAGTACAGTCAAATGCTTAAGTGTTATAGTGGACTGCAATTTAATAAAATTGAAATTAAGATTTTTATTAATATTTTGTATATAGGTATCCCTTAATGATGTATAGCATGGACAGATTGAGAAGAAATGGTATTCATCCTCAATTTCTTGTCTGTTACAGGATAAGCAAATGCGTTTACTTCTTTCAATGTTGGTATAACGCCCTCTTTCAATTGCTAGGGAATGTGCACTTAGTTTAAATTTACTGAAAACTGATCGGTCAGTTTTGAATTTACATATATCAATATATGGGGGCCTTTTTCTAATTCTTTTAGTATGACAAAAGAAATTTAATTTTTCACATTTATTGATAGAACAATTTATAATTTGATAAGCCTGGTCATAGATTCTTTGTTGGATACTATTTATGTGATATTTTAAATTAAAAGTATCAAAAGTGAGATGACCAAAACCTAATTTATTTAACCAGTCTTTTATGAGGATTCTGTCCATGAACATGTTCACGTTTTGACCATTTTCCTTTGTTCGACATGTCGTATTTTTCTTTTAAAAGTTAATTGCCTTCAACTTATTTGTCTATATTATGAATGTTGACAAACATACTATCTATTTCTTCAATTAAACTTGCGGTGCCAGGTAGGTAACTCATTTTTCACATTTTTTGCAAAATTACAATTTCAATGATCGGTGTTGTTAATTGCTTCCGTGTACTAGTATAAATATCATGATTCCAAACGCACGAGTGACAAAGAGGACAGTCAAGTGGGTTACACTAATGACTGGACCGAATGACAGGACCGAATGACAGGACCAAATGAAAAATGCTAATAACTTTTTCATTTCGCAAAGGATTGATCTCAAATTTAAAATATAATAAGATTTCATCATTTGATAAATAGATTTAAGAAAAAAATTAAAAAGTTTTGTAAGAAACTTTAGAAAACGTGACATGACCAACTCTGATAATGACAGGACCAACATCGAGAATGACAGGACCAAATCAAAATGCTAATAACTTTTTTGTTTTTCAAAGGAGTTATTTCTGATTTGAAATATGAAATGGTATGTCATATTTTGAAACCAAAATGTTATAAAAATTATAGATTTATTTTCAAAAACGTGACATGACCATCGCTGATTGACAGGACCAACATCGACAATGACCGGACCAGATGAAATTGCTAATTTCTCTTTTATTTCTCAAAATATTTTTCTGAAATTTGAAATATAATAAGATTTCATCATTTATCAAATAAATTTTTAAAAATATGTAAGAAACTTTAGAAAACATGACATGACCAACTCTGATAATGACAGGACCAACTTCGACAATAACAGGACCAAATAAAAATGCTAATAACTTTTTTGTTTTCCAAAAGAATTATCTCAGATTTGAAACATAAAATGATATGTCACATTTTGAAACATTTATGTTATAAGAAATAAAGATTTATTTTCAAAAACTTTCAAAATCGTGACATGATCCCATCGCTGACTGACATGACCAACCTCGACAATGACCTGAACAAATGAAATTGCTAATTATTCTTTAATTTCGCAGAATATTTCTCTGAAAATTAAAATATGTGAAGATTATACCATTTTATACATAAATATAAGAAAAAGGTATAAAAAGCTTGCTGAAATGTGACCTGGTTAACGTTGTCAATAACAGGACAATCCTCGACAATTAATGACAGGACCAAATAAAAATGCTAATTATGCATATAACATTTGTCAGAATATTCCTCTCAAATTTGAAATAATGACAATTAAGACCATTTTGCACATCATATAAGGAAAATATAGAAAAAAAAACGTATTGAAAGCTTGGGGTTGTGTGACCTGACCAACATCGGCTATGATCTGGCCAATGATTTTACTGAAATTGTTCAATTCTGATCCATAATTAGTAAGATATATCTTATAAATTCAGGAAAATATATTCTATGGTGGTTAAAATTCTTGACCTAGCTACTAAACATGCTAAACGTATGTTGGCAGAGAGTCACAGGACATGCAGAGTCACAGGACAAAAAGACACGAATGATCATTATATTTAAGAAAGAGATCTTGAAATATTTATATGTAATTACATATAATCATTTTATAGTTTAAGAGATTGTTCATTAAACTATAGATAAATTCAGATTTATTGAATTGTCATCATAATATTTCTTGACATCATGAAGCCCAATTTAAGCCACTTTGGAAAGGTATCAAACCTTTTAAAGTAGTCCGTGAAAATGTTTGATTCAGTATATTTTATGAAAATATTTGAAACTACCAAGAAATCATGCATGCAAGGGTCGGGCATACTTCAAGAAATGTTTATTTGTTTATTTATTATGAGGGGGGAAACTATCAAGATATACCCTGCATATACTCAAGCATACATGGAAATAATTATTTAATGTTCTGAAAATATTTATAAAACAACGACATGAACTATTATGTGATTTTAATTACTGTCATTACAATCTTTATTGGATTTATCAACTTATTTATGGCTTATGTCACACCTTTTGTTTGTTACCTTATAGTTGTTTTCAGACGTGTCAGATTATGTCCGGTAATTAAAATAATCTGAATGAATGAATGATCTTTATTCTCAACCCAAATACATAGTTATAAAGAGTTAAGATATAGCATGTGTGAAATATCAATTAATATGATAAATATTTACACCAAAGATAAATAAAGTTAGCTTTTTTCCCTTATTTTCTAAAAACTTATAAATCATTCAATCTTAATGTGTGTTTTTTAATTATTATTATTAATTTCAACCAGGATAATCGATTTCTATAGTAGGAACTATGGTCATTTCACGTTTTCGCAATAAATTCTTTAATTGATGTTTTAAAAGATGAGTTCACATTTTATTTTAAATCTCACATAATTCCTTTTCAAAATTAAAAAGTGAATAGCATTTTTATTTGGTCCTGTCCTTGTCAAGGTTTGTCCTGTCATTGTTGGTCAGGTCACATTACAGCAAGCTTTTAATATTTTTTTTCCTATATTATTCCTATTTTTATGTATAAAATGGTTAAATCTGACTATATCTCAAATTTCAGAAAAATATTTTATAGAAATAAAAAGTAATTAGCAATTTCATCTGGTCCTGTCATTGTCGAGGTTGGTCCTGTCAATCAGCGATGGTCATGTCACGTTTAAACTTTCTATATTTTTTATAACATTTATTTTTCAAAATATGACATATTATTTTATATTTCAAATCTGAGAGAATTCCTTTGAAAAATAAAAAAAGTTATTAGCATTTTACTTTGGTCCTGTCATTGTCGATGTTGGTCATGTCATTATCAGAGTTGGTCATGTCACGTTTTCTAAAGTTTCTTACAATTTTTTTTAATTTTTTTTCTTAAATCTATTTATCAAATGATGAAATCTTATTATATGTAAAATTTCAGAAAAATATTTTGAGAAATAAAAGAGAAATTAGCAAATTCATCTGGTCCAGTCATTGTCGAGGTTGGTCCTGTCAATCAGCGATGGTCATGTCACGTTTTCGAAAGTTTTTGAAAATAAATCTATATTTTTTATAACATTTTGGTTTCAAAATATGACATACCATTTTATATTTCAAATCTGAAATAATTCCTTTGAAAAACAAAAAAGTTATTAGCATTTTTATTTGGTCCTGTCATTCTCGATGTTTGTCCTGTCATTATCAAAGTTGGTCATGTCACATTTTCTAAAGTTTCTTACAAAACTTTTTAATTTTTTTCTTAAATATATTTATCAAATGATGAAATCTTATTATATTTCAAATTTGAGATCAATCCTTTGAGAAATGAAAAAGTTATTAGCATTTTTCATTTGGTCCTGTCATTCGGTCCTGTCATTCGGTCCAGTCATTAGTGTAACCCCAGTCAAGTCTAATACCATAAATATGAAATACTAGATAAAAACGAACAATAAAAAAATGCTTATTTTTATTGCTGTATAAAAAAATATTTTCACGTTTGATAACATTATAATTTCTTGCATTTTAGGTTATATTTCATTTTCACCTAACAAAAGAAATCATGATATGTCGAAAAAAGAATCATTGAATAAAGGCACTGGCTACGGTTACATGGAAATGTAACAATAATTAAAATATTATTGTTACATTGGAGACTAATTGCCGGAATGCAAAGTTGGGTAAGGAATCGATTAATTACGAATGTAACAATAATTATTGAGGCTACGGTTACATTGCGTGGGTCGATTCGTTTCTGACTAATTCGGTATACACCGACCACGTGGTCGATCTACACCGGACCAACCGTAGAAACGAACGAACCGACTATATACAATATGGCCGATTGCAGTGCTATTTGTGTGGCAACTTGTGTTGCCATGGAATTGATGGAATCTTCAGATGATGAGTCAAATTTCCTTTTGGAAAGGTATTTTATTTTTAAGAAATATACTACCTTGAGCTAATTTGTTGATTTTTCCTACTATTTGTTTGTATGTGTAAGCATGTGTGTAAAGGGGCGTGACCGGCATGTATACCATCCCCCTTCATTTTTATTGCTATAAAAATAACATCATTCGGGAATTCGGGATTTGGCCGATTTCTTTTCCTTACTTTTTTCGTGAATTCGAGATTCGGCATTTTTATTTTTTTATGAATTCGGTCCTGGACAAGTTTACCAGATTACCCTTTAAAAAAAGTGTGGCAGTTTATAAAGCCAGCATTCTCAGAATAAACAATTGTACTAAAAATAATATCAAATACATTTATCAAGCATATCAATTCTTCACTGTTCAACTTAATCGTTTTCCTATTGGATATTTTGAATATTAAATTGTATGTATCAGAAAATATACATCTTTATTTTCTTAATTTCAGTGATCGAAAGGATCGTCATAAAACACAGGACTTTTTCGAGTGGACAGTTCCAAGATATTTCCCAGATATGTTCAAGAAATTTTTTAGGATTTCACCTCAGTCTTTTGAACTTGTATGTCAACTGTTAGGAGCTAATGAACAATTGGCAAAAAGAACATATCGAGGGGGACGACAAGAAATACCATTGGAGAAAAAAGTAATGATCGTTTTGCGATATTTAGCATCACAAGAAACTATTTTAGGAATAAGCGATCGGTTTAATATAACTGTTTCAACATTTACCAAGTACAGAGAAAAGGTTGTTAACGCAATAAATGATCTTCTCCCCAGATTTGTTCAGTGGCCTGAAGAATTGGATTCTGTCGCAATAAAGTTTAATGAAATGGGGACATACGAATTTCAAAACATTATAGGGGCAATCGATGGAAGCCACATTCCGATTGAGCAGCCATTGGAATGTCCCAATTCATACTATAATAGAAAAAAATTTCACTCTGTAATTTTACAGGCCGTATGCAAAGACGATCTTAGTTTCGTTAACATTTGTGTAGGTATGCCAGGAAGATGCCATGACGCTAAGGCGTTTAAGCATTCTCATTTATCTGAAATTGGAGATGAACTCTGCAGGCAAGGACAATATCACATTCTAGGCGATGCGGCTTACGCACTAATGAGGTGGCTTATAACACCATTTCGCGACAATGGAAATTTAACAAGAGAGCAATATAATTTCAACAAATTTCTGTCATCCAAAAGACAGGTAATTGAAAGAGCCTTTGCTTTGTTAAAAGGACGTTTTCGTCGTTTGAAATACGTTAGCATTAGAGATATCAAGTGTATTTGTAAAATAATTTCAGCCTGCTGTGTTCTCCATAATATCTGCCTACAAAGTGATGAAGACATTGCTGAATTTATTGATGCAGAAATTGATGAATTGGACGCAAATTTAGGGGAGAACTTTCCAGTGAATGCAGACAATGGAGAAGGTATCTTGAAGAGAAACAATCTAACTATCGAATTAAACAGAGTCAACAGCTAATAAATGACAATAAACATTATTTCAACTTTGAAATGTTATTCAAACAAATACACCCATGATTAAAGTACATTATGTAGATTTTATTGGTTTTAGTGGCCTTGAGTTGTTTTGTATGTTTTAGCCGGGATGTTGTCTCTTTGACATATTCCCCGTTTCCATTCTTATTCAATAAAAATACTGAAGAAGATATGGTATGAGTTCGGATGAATAAGCAAATTTAGGTTACAGTAGGGTCTTAAGCACAAAGCTTTCAAGTTTGCTCACACTAAACAGCAAGCTATAAAGGCCCAAAATTACCAGTGTTCAAAAATTCAAATAGGAAACCAAAAAAAAAAGATGCAACATATGTTTGTCTTGATGCTGAAATGCTGGATTCAAGAATTTCATAAAAATCAAATAAAATCATCAGTTTGTGTATATTTAATAATAAGTATATTCTTCAGGTATACTCTGTAACAATAAAACAAATAAAACACATATCTGTGTGGAAACAATTAAACATAAAAAAAGTGTCAACAAGAAATGAGATCTGATACAGAGTTACATCTGGATCTACTTTTTTGCAATGTCTTTCATGACATCTATAAGACTTTTGAAGCATTCCATTTTTTCCGTGTGTCGCCTTTCTGATGCCTCAGCCAATAACTCGAAACGATCAGTTGTCTTCTTTTTCTTCTTTTCTTTAGCTATTAAGAATAAAATAATCATAGATTTTATAAATATATTTTCAAAATTACATCGATTCCAATCATATGGTAATGTACTTATTTCAGTCGTGTAAATTGACTAGTCACAAAAGTGGTTGTTATCATAGAAAGTAAGGATGCTGTTAATATATTTATCATAATTTTCATAATTTCATATTTTTCTGGTATTATTATTTTTGTTGTTTGAATCAAAACGTCTAAATTTGTGTTGTATAATACATGTAATTCTGATTTTTTTTTGCTGTATATAATTTAATGTACATGCATGTAGTCCCTACCCTTTAGCATCCATTTTGACATCCTGAATGAAATTTAAACTCGATTTGTTTCGTCATCTTGTCACATGTTTGGTATCTTGGCGTAGTGGTTGGAAACCTAGTCAGGTAAGCAACTCTAATAAATCCAAAAGGATTTCCTAAAAAACCTCCCATCTCCCTTTGGTTTATGCTTTTTACAATGCTATTTCGGCATGAATGACCAGCAATGTTACACGACTGATGTAAAAGATACCCCCTCCAGGAATTCTTAGTGAAAGGCGTCATGAGGTCAACTGAAATATACAAATTTCTATATTTTTTTTTAAATTTTTAATCCAATTACAGATGTTTGCCTACATAAAACCTTATTCTAAGTTGTAGCCAGACATTTTGAAAGAAGGTGTGTATAATAATTTCATTTCTACAGCATTTTCACATAGGAATTTGACATCTATTCTGTAAGAAGTGTTGTGTGTTATGCCACTAATATTGGATTACAATTTTGCAAATATAATTTTTAGCTAGCACGTTTTAGTCCAACGTTTGGAAGTCATTGCATGTGTTTAAATGTACCCATAATAGTTTAGTTTATTTGTTGTAAAGTAAACTGGTAAAAAATAATTATTTTTCAAGAATTCATGTTCTAATTCAAAATACTAAATACATTTTCAAAAGTCATTACATGACGTGTTTTAATGTAACCATAATAGTAGGTTTTTTGTTGTAAGGTAAAATGGTAAAAAGTCATTTGTTTTACAGTTTTATTACCTTGAGGTTCAGGACATGAAGTAGACACTTTCATTTTTCTCTTGGAAGGCGTTGGGTTACTAGTTTCTTCCTCTTCACTGGAACTTTCAGCTGCAAAACAAGAATAAGATACTTATTTCCAAGCAATAAGCAGTTCAACGTTTTGAATCATTTTTCAAGAATTCTATTTCGATTTAATTGCTGCATCTTTTTAAAAAAAAGTCATAATACCTATGTTGGTGCAATTCTAAATATCAATACATATACAAATTAATTTACGACAAAAGATTATAAAATGAATATATTATATTAATTTACCTCTAAATAATCAATACATGTATATATGAAATACAACCCAACTCTGTGTGAAACTCAAGGTTGATTCTGTATATAAATGATATCATAATAAAAAAAAGTACCTTTTTTAGGCTTACTGGAATCCAACAGATATTTTGGTTGTACATCATGTTGGCTTTCAAACACTGTAAATTCTGTTGGGATTTCAATGTTACTCTCGCCACTTGTTTTTAGTTTCTTTTTCATTCTTTCAAATCTATCCTTCATACTTCTTATTTTGATCCTACACTGCTCTGGAGTAACTTGTATTGAGAGTTTTTCCGCAATCTCTTGGGATATTCTCACCCATTTATTTTTTATGAAGGATTTACTCTTCTCGTATTTATCATACAAATCAAGCAAAAAATTTCAGAATCTTTAGACCATGTTGAGCTTGTCGATGGTATCTGTTTGGCACTTGTGCTGGCTAGGCTAGTGGCACTTGTGCTGGCTTGGCTAGTGGCACTTGTGCTGGCTTGGCTAGTGGCACTTGTGCTGGCTTGAGTGCTCATACTAGGCATATCCGTAGCTTGGCTAGATTCCACTCTCAGGATACTAACAGTTACCTGACCATCGACATAATCCCTTTCTTCCAAAAATCGGGACATAGCCTCTTCATCTGCAAAGTTCAAACACATTTTAAATCATTGAAGTTAATGACGCTAAATATTTTGATGACAACGCTGACCATCTAAAAGTACAAAAACCGATAAACAAATAAAATGCAAGCACACTGCAGTCGTATTTCGGACATGTATGTAAGCAAGTGGTATATATTTATTGTATAGCAATATTGATTCCCCATAAAAAGCAAGGTAAAAATATTCCTATATTGCACAAGTTCTATTTTGCACCTGATGGCTCCAGAGAAAAATTGATGATTTCATCAAGGACAAAAATCTTATTATAAAATCCATTTGTGGCCACGTTTGTGGCATCATCTTTACAGAACCTAGTAATTACATTATTGGTTTTTAGTGGGGCCACGGTTGCTCATTTAAAAATATATTCTTAAGGTGTGTATTCGTTTGGTTATTTTGTATATAATAATTTAACCAATTTGTTTCAAGCATCACCAACTTACCTCCGCTTTCTAACTTTAGCAACGTTACTATGTCTGTTCTTACTATGAATTTTCGGAATATTTCTCCATCTTTGACAACAGAAATGATTGCAGTTTCTCTCCTGGCCGGCAACTTTGGAAGAACTCTGGAATTCAAAGAAAAGGTTCTTTTTAAAATTTAAATTGTTTAGAGAAGGGCGGATCCACAATTTAATTGCAGTTCTAAGGGGCTGTAAAAAGAAGAAGAAAATTGAAAAGTCTTTGTGATAATTTGTGTACAAAAACAAGATGTCATGCAATTAAATTACAGTATATGCTTTCCCAATTAAAGGTATGTGGGTGCAAGTCCACAAATTTATGCTTTAACTCAGCACATGTATGTGTGATCCTCAGCAGGGGCGGATCTAGTCCAAATAATTATGACGTCTTGCAAGGCTTTTTTATATTTTTATGTCATAAAAAAGTTATAAAAAAGCCTTGCAAGACGCCATAATTATTTGGTCTAGGGCGGATCCAGCAATTTTCAAAAGGGGGGGGGGGGGTGCTAGTCCTTTAATATATAACCTCTGGAGGCGATATTTTCTATTTACATTATTATTCTAATGATTTCTTTTTACTTATTTTGGTATTTTATATTTTTTTTACTTTTTGTTGTTTTTATTATCAATGTGCATAAAATAGGGGGTGGGGGTGCTTACCCAGGACAAAGGGGAGAGCAAAACATATGTCCCGATACAAATGCATTGATTGGCCAAAATAAAGGGGGTGCTACCCCCCCCCCCCCCCCCCCCCCCCCCCCATGGATCCACCACTGCTCAGTATGATCATGTTTGATCATGTTTTAATGCAACATGCACCCAACACAATCAAGATTCTATTGTTAAATATATTTTCGTTCTTTGGTTTTACATGTAATTCAATAAATTTTACTTCAGATACATGTAAAATGAATTATTTACAAATTATTCCGATTTATTCTTATTTTCTCAGTCAAATTTTCCCACACTTACAACTTTTCCGCCATCTTGGACATGAATCGTCGCTTCAGTTCAAACGGTGCATTCCGGATTATTCCGGTTTATATTTTTTTTTAGAAACGAACGTAAAACCTGTTGCTCCGGATGATCCGGGTATGTTCCGGATACCAGAAACGAACCGACCCAATTAAAAACAGCAATGTACGCTAGATTTATTAAACTTAAATCTTCTATATAGTTGTGTTGCTTAATTCATTCATGTCTACTAAATAATACGTGTTATATATAATAATAAATAATAAATAGTATTATTCAACAAATGGTGTTTAAATAGTTTTAGGTATGAATGGTTTTGATGTTCTTAAAGATACAGTTTTTACTACTCCAAATAAGTAGTGCCAAAGGTGAAAAATATAGTTCAATGGTTTGTTGTTGAAAACTCGGACTGAGAAAACTGTTCACTTTTAAGTATTTAACTGCACACCTACTCGTATTACTGTCATTATACTTTGAACAATGGATCATCGGAAGAGATTCCTATTACCAATTTTGTTTGGGTGAAAAATTTAAAACTTGCATGAGATGCGTTTGAAACGAAACTGAAACAATATCAAGACACAAATTTCATACAGCTATTCAAACGCACTTACCAAAAATTGATACATCAAAAGTAAAGTTTGCTAACTGTGAACTAACACTGTGAACTTCCGTCTGTATACATGTATAAAATTGAGAAATGAAATGGGGAATGTGTCAAAGCGACAACAACCCGAACATAGAGCAGACAACAGCCGAAGGTCACCAATGGGTCTTCAATGTAGCGAGAAACTCCCGCACCCGGAGGCGTCCTTCAGCTGGCCCCTAAACAAATATGTATACTAGTTCAGTGATAATGGAAGTCATACTAAACTCCGAATTATACACAAGAAACTAACATTAAAAAATCATACAAGACTAACAAAGACCATGCAAAGGCTCCTGACTTGAGACAGGCGCAACATTGCGGCGGGGATAAACATGTTCATGAGATCTCAACCCTCCCCTATACCTCTAGCCAATGTAGAAAAAACAAACGCACAACACTACGCATAGTAAAACTTAGTTTAAGAGATGTCCGAGTCCGATTTCAGGATCCACGTAGGACGTACTATAAAAAATCAAAAAAATATATCTTATACTTGTATTTATTGCAAATAAAAAATAATGTCTTCAACTTTTATTATTTAGTACATGTTACTAGTCCCATTGAACATTGCTGTTTTTCAAGTAACAATAACGCAATGTAACCGTAGCCTCAATAATTATTGTTACATTCATAATTAATCGGTTCCTTATCCAACCATGCATTCCGGCATTTAGTCCCCAATGTAACAATAATATTTTTATTATTGTTACATTTCCATGTAACCGTAGCCAGTGCCTTGCATAAATGTTATTGACATATTGAGGCCGTATTCATAATTAAACTTTTTGAGTTATTTATTCTTTTCGCTTGACGATGGTTGATGGTACGAGGAAATGTCTTATGGTAACAGGCTTATATAATAATTATTATTTATATAATTTATGAATACTGAACTTGAACATTCATTGGTCAAATAAGATGTATGTGTACCTTCTACTGTAGTCGATATAAAAAAAATGTGGTGTGATTGCCTGATGGTCTGCGCATGCGCGAAAAGGAAGTAGTGAAAAATTCTGGAGAGAAAATATTTATTTAAAATCGCGTTAAATCCGATTATTTAAAAGCCATCCGACATATATTATATGAGAATCATCAATTTGGAAGCCATAAAAAGAGATATGTAGGAGATACGACGGGTCAAGCTGTGTATCTTTCCCAATATACCACTTTGAAAAATCATTATAAACCACACCATACAAACAACGTGGAAGTCAACATTCATCGATACTCTCACATACCACCAACTTTAGTCATATACACGCATTGCTATATATTTACCAACACCGACTCACTGAATACCAACAAACTTTGATGTCAAAAAACAAACTTTTGAAGCAATTAGAGCGTCATCTCGTACCGCCAACCGGTGAACGAACGCATACCCCCGCCGTACTTTCCGACAGTAAAGGAAAGTGGCTAGAGAGGAAAATCACCAACCCCCTAGAATCAAACATAAAATGGTGGACAAAATCAGGTGAAACTACAGAGAAAGGTTACAGCTGGTTAAAAAACAATATCAAACGCAAAACGAAGAAACACGGTCAAATCTGGTTGTACATTTGGTATGGTACCTGCGACCTTACATCAAAAAACAAAAAGTATATAGCTCTTACATCAGAAACAGACAGCGCAATAGATAAAGCCGCTGAATACCTTGGTAAAATAAAGGAACTTGTGAAACAATATCCTAAATGTAGAGTCACCTTCCTTGAAATACCGGTCTACTCAATATCAGAATACAACAAAAACAAAGACCATAAAACACCTGAAATATTCAAGGAACAAGACAAAAAACTAGAGGCACAAATATACAAGTTGAATGAGAAGATCAGAACCCTCAACAAGGATGAATTAACATACTCGCCGTTATTCACAACCGACATCATCCATAACTCAAAAAAATCAAAAATAAAAGGACTAGGACATCAACTACAAGAAAAACATTCAGCTTCTGGCTATACGCTGACGGGATACACCCAGGACCACTTCTAGCTAAAGTCTGGCTAATGAAAATAACAAAACATGCATTAATCAACTGTTGGAAACAAGATCAGTAAGGATTACCCTTGCTATATCTATTAAACATAAACTATAAACAATCCAATCAGTAAGGATATCCCTTGCTACATTGGACCGCCACTTCAAGACAAAATCAGTAAGGATTTCCCTTGCTACATTTTACATTCAACCTAACCGATCAGTAAGGATCTCCCTTGCTACATTGGACCAACACAACAGAAACAATCAGTAAGGATTTCCCTTGCTACATTGTACATACTAAAACCTCACAACAACAACAATCAGTAAGGATCTCCCTTGCTATATTAGTTACAACATGAAGTATACACTGTTACTTTTCCTAGCCAGCTCATTAGCTCTGCATATCATAAATGCACATACAGGGTCAACAAAACAAAATCTAGTCAACTTGCTAAACCCGAAATTACATCATAGCGGAAGAAGGCCAATATCATTACCAATACATGCAAGGCAAAATTTAACAACAGCACTGCTCATCATACTACTATCAGGTGACATTGAATCAAATCCAGGCCCAAAAACAGCAAACGTCTTCCCATGTGGTTTGTGTGAAAGACCCGTTACATGGTCAACAGAGGGAGTATGTTACGATTGTTGCAGCATATGGTACCACCGCTCATGCATCGAACTGTGCACGACAGATTACGAACTTCTACAAAGGTCAAACGTGCAATGGATGTGCTGCAAATGTGACAGCCTAAATGTATCCTCATTCACTTACCATGCATACGAGATTGAAAACATAAGCTATTACGAACCTCTAACAGATCTCAGCTTTATGGACTCCTTTTCTTCATCATTTAGTCCACTTGTAACAAGTAGTCCAAAAGACAAATCAATAACCAAAAATCGGTCAGTCACAAACAGTACAAGAAACAGCGTAAAGGACACAACACCACCACCCTTTAACATCATCAATAAAAGAAACCTCAGAATCATGACGGTAAACTGCAGAAGCATCAAAGATCAAACCTCAGAATTCAAAACAACAATACAATACACAAAGCCAGATATTATTATTGGCACAGAATCTTGGCTAAAAGGGGTAAAACCCGGAAAGAATCCAACCAAAGATGCTATAAAATCAGCTGAAGTATTCCCTGATAATTATACATCATTCAGGAATGACAGGGGTACCTTAGGAGGAGGAGTATTCATCTTAGTCCATAACAGCATGATTAGTACTGAACAACCACAATACATAACAAAATGTGAAATTGAATGGGTAAAGCTCAAACTAAAAACAGCCCAAGACCTAATCATCGGCTCATTATACATGCCACATAGAAACAAAGCCCAACTAGAAGAACTAGAAAAATCTCTGGAAAAAATCACAGAGGAAAACAAAAGCAGTAACATCATACTTGCAGGCGATTTCAACTGCCCAGACATAATGTGGGACAACCTCACCATTAGGAAAGATGCTCAAGATCCAGAAGTTCAAAAACAGCTCATAAACATCACAACTCAATTTGGCCTTACACAATTCCACGAAGAACCAACAAGGGAAAACAACCTACTGGACCTTGTATTCACAACAAACCCGTCACTTATGAAAACATCAACAAACATACCAGGTATTTCTGACCATGCAATCATCATAACTGATACAGACATCAAACCTTTCTACTACAAATCTAATCCTCGGAAAGTCTACACCTGGGCAAGAGCCAACTGGGATGAAGTGAACAAAGATCTAGATTCACTATTATCACAGATAAGCAACAGTATCCAAAACAACCAAAATGTCAAAGAAGCATGGCTGATGTTCAAGAAACACCTATTTGCCAGCCTTGATAAAAACATACCATCAAAAATAGTCAAGTCCAACAACAGACTACCATGGATAACACAAAAGATCAAAAAGATGCTGAAGAAAAAACAAAACTTGTATAACCAGGCCAAAAGAACAAAATCATGGACAAACTACCGCAATTTCCAAAAAACATGCAAAAGAGAAATTAGGAAAGCAGAAAACAATTATATTAACAACGCTATAATTGAAGGAATGAATAAGAACAACACAAAACCTTTCTGGAAGTATGTTAAGTCAAGGAAACAGGACAATATAGGGGTTGCACCACTAAAGAAACATTGACAGCTCATAAACGACAGTAAGGAGAAGGCGCAAATTCTACTGGAGCAATTTGCGTCTGTCTTCACAAAAGGAACAACTAAAACACTACCCAAAACAAACATCAGGGTAAAAGACTCCATACATCAAATTACCATCAGATCAGAAGGAGTAAAAAAGCTGCTACAAAGAGTAAACCCATCCAAAGCATCTGGTCCTGACAACATACCAGACAGAGTACTAAAACAATGCGCCGAACATCTGGCACCAATAATAACACTCATATTCCAGCTCTCACTAGACAGTGGTACACTACCAGAGGATTGGAGAAATGCAAACATCTCTAGCATATTTAAGAAAGGAGACCGACACGCGGCCGAAAACTACAGGCCAGTCTCATTGACATCAGTACCATGTAAACTTCTTGAGCACATCATATGCCGTCATATACTTAAACATCTGGAAAAGCATAATGTATTAACATCACTGAACCACGGCTTTAGATCTGGATATTCCTGTGAGACCCAACTTGCCATTACAATCCATGATATGCTACAATCCTACGATAAAGGAAACCAAGTAGATATTGCGATTCTGGATTTTTCAAAAGCGTTCGACACAGTACCTCATGATAGACTCTTGCACAAAATAGACCAATATGGAATTAGAGGAAATATCCACAAATGGCTAACTTCATTCCTAACCGAAAGAAAAATGCGAGTACAACTTGATGGAGAAAACTCAAGAAATGCTTCAGTTGAATCCGGAGTCCCCCAAGGAACGGTACTAGGACCCATCCTCTTCCTGTGTCATATAAATGATCTCCCAGATGCAGTAAACTCATCAGTACGACTATTTGCAGACGACTGTTTGCTCTACCGGGAAATCAAAAACCAAAATGACCATAACAAACTACAAGAGGATCTCAAATCACTAGAAAAATAGGCCGACGACTGGGGTATGCGCTTCAACGCCAAAAAATGTTATATGCTTAGCCTGAAAAGTAAAAGTTAGCGTTTTTACAACCTTAACAACCACACGCTTGAACAAGTGTCATCCAACCCATACCTAGGACTCCAAATACAAGAAGATCTTAAATGGAAAGAACAAATAACAAATACGTGTAACAAAGCCAGTTCTACCCTAGGCTTCCTTAGAAGGAACCTACAACACTGTCCTATGGAATGCCGTAAAACAGCATATATAGCTCTCATACGATCAATAATGGAGTATGGATCAATTATTTGGGACCCATATACCCAAAAAGACATTGACAAACTAGAATCCATACAAAAGAGAGGTGCTAGATTCATTACCAAAGACTACAAATCAAGAGAGGAAGGATGTATGACAAAAATGCTAAAAGAACTTCAACTCCCGTCATTACAATCAAGACGCCAACAACAACGACTGATCTTCTTTTCAAAGTGGTTGAGGGGAAGATACCAGCGCTTCCTCCCGACGATTTAATCCAATTTCATAGACCAAAGAGACAAATCAAAGCAACAACATATAATAACTTTGTAACAAAAAACATTATAGACCACCAAGTCCGTAACAACAAACGTGCGGTCATAGTTCCAACCAGTAAGACAGAACAATACAAGAACTCTATTTTTTGTGCGCACTGCAATAAACTGGAACCATCTGGAAGACTCAGTAGTGTGCGCCACTACTACCGAGGAGTTTAAATCAGCACTCCTCAGTAAGCGCGACTAATTGTGCGCAGACCAACCCGTCACATAATAGCCGAAAGGAATCTGTGACGTACCCATCCTAATTACACAAGTGGGAAATACAGATACAGATACAGAGACAACTCTTCGCAAGAGAAAAAAAAATGACACAACAATTAAGAACAATAGGCCATTGTGCGGCCTTGAACAATGAGTAAAACCAACACCGCATAGTCAGCTATGAAAGGCCCCAAAATAACTAATGTAGAACAACCCAGAGAGAAAAAAACCAACCGCCCTAATTAATGTACAAAATAATGAACGAAAAATGTTTTGAAATACCCGGCAACAATCGACAACCACTGAATTATAAGCTCCTGACTTGGAGCACATACCGAGACTCAGTCAGTATGGCGATGGCTAAACTAGTATGAGAAGGCACCCAAACTCCCCTAACCCGAGACAGTACAAAATAAGAACAAACAATAAAAATCAATTAAAAAGGGCCAAACCCAGCATAAATACACCTGTCCTCACAAAACAAAAACATATCGTACGTGGCTGAATATGTGAGCCAAAATTTGTTCCTGTGAAAAAAAGTTCCAGTGGAACTAATATCACAGGAAATATGTTCTGGGAGAACTTTTTTCACAGATGATATCTATATAATTTGTTCCATTTCTATAAAATAAGTTCCACACTTTACATGGTGAAATAAGTACCGGGTTGGTGAAATTGTTCCTTCCCTAGTGAAATAAGTTCGAGATTTATGAAATTTGTTCCTTACCTGGTGAAATAAGTTCTGGGTTTGTGAGATTTGTTCCTCACCTGATGAAATAAGTTCCTTTTCTGTGATATATGTTCCACTGGTTAAACAAGTTCTCTTTATATATAATGAGCATTTGTCATCAATGAGTTTAAAGTTATCATTTAATTGCATTATAGAAATAAGTATTATATCAATAATAAAAAAGTAAAAAGTGTAAATCATCAAATTCGGATCCTGTGGAGTGTGACATCCCACAACTAAAATGCACCAAGTACTAATCAGGGAGTACGCTCAGTAAAATAAAAACTGAGAGCTAATCCAAACAGAAAGCCGATAACAACAACAAAACATCATGCATATACGACTATAATATCAATCAGTACACGTCCAATACCATATGGATTTAGTGTAAAGACGTCATTAACATGTAGAGAAAAACACGACCTTGCGCAATGCAAAGATACAGGTATCGAAAAATTGTAGAGCCATGAATGTGCATACATGTATGTATATAAAAATAGTATTTAGTTTGATTTTAAGGGATAAAAAAATCACTCAATACCAATAAAACAATATTCCAAGATCTAATTGTTGTGTTGAATTAGAAACCTTTATTTAAAGGATCGATAAGCCCACCTAATCGTAGCTAAATTTCCGGGCTCTGTAAACAACATCTCCGCAAAAATGAGGATGTAACAAACCGTTTGAAATAAGTTTTCTACAGGCACAATCAATATTCTAAACCAAATCTTTCTATCTATTGAATAAAATAGAGACGGGTTGTTGTCTCTTTGACACATTCCCCATTTCCATTCTCAATTTTACTGAAAATGGGGAATGTGTCAAAGAGAGAAAAACCCGACTAAAGAGCAGAAAACAGCCAAAGGCCACCAGACGGTCTTCAACACAGGGATAAAATCCCGCACTTGAGGCGAAAAGGCTGCTGGCTTGAGATATACGACAGAGTTAAGCACGTTGAGTGATATCTCAACCATCCCCTTATACCTCTTAAACTGTGAAGTGGTTATTCTATGATTTTTTACTGTACAACTCTCTGCTGAGGGCACAGACTGGATGTAGAAGAATTCAAAATTTCATTCGTTAGAACGTCCATTTTAGTATTTACGGCACACCACCACTGCTTACTTTTACTTTGTTAGACAGTTTTCAAATAAGCCATTTTGTAAAGCAGGATCAAAATGGCAGTGTGCTCTCTAATACAGCTAGAGCTAAACATATAAGATCATATAGTTACTGCTGTTAGTTTAACACTGATTAAATGGCTTTGTACCTCATTATTTGGAAAGAAAAATAAATCACTCTTCAAATTATCAGTCTCATTTCATTTACAGTAAATAGTTATCAAAGGTACCAGGATTATAATTTAATACGCCAGACGCGCGTTTCGTCTACATAAGATCAAAATAGTTGTGAAGCCAAACAAGTACAAAGTTGAAGAGCATTGAGGACCCAAAATTCTAAAAAGTAATAATTTATGAATACTGAACTTGAACATTCATTGGTCAAATAAAGTTGTATGTGTACTTACTACTGTAGTCGGTATAAAAACATGTGGTGTGATTGCCAATGAGACAACTCTCCGCAAGAGAAAAAAAAATGACACAATAATTAAGAACAACTTGATAGGCCATTGTGCGGCCTTGAACAATGAGTAAAACCAACACCGCATAGTCAGCTATGAAAGGCCCTAAAATAACTAATGTAGAACAACCCAGAGAAAAAAAAACAACCGCCCTAATTATCAGTCTCATTTCATGTACAGTTAACCTTTACAACCTCAAAAAATAATTAATCAAAGACCAATTTTACGGAGTAAATATTTATGTACTATGGTGCACTGATATGTAATTATTTTCTTTCAGAAGTGAAACATTGTTGAAACAGTCAGGTTAAAGATAGATATTATAAATCCATTGTAATGCGTAGTTTTCGAATACTTTGGCTTATGTTAAAGCATTTACTGGTAATAGTAATATATATACCAGATGATGTATTTATTTGCACTTTGATATACCTCGTATATTTTCGACTTCTTGTAAGGTCATTCAAGAAGATGGTGTCTTCCTCCTATTCCCACTTTTAAAAAATACTATTCCTTCTATTCCCACTTGCAAATAACAATAGATGTTTTGATAAATAATTTGTTTTTATAACAATCAAGGTTAATTAGAATTTCACCTAAGATTTACCTGTATTTTTTTCAAAGCATAACATATTTGGTACACTATTTGGGTAGAGTACCTTGTTTATTTGGAATATGTTTCTTTTTTCATCAAAGAAATACTTAAAAATAAAGAAAAAATAGGATAAATAGATTGGAGTTACATTATTTTAAAAAATTTGAATTTGTAACCTTAAAAAATTGTGCGTTTTTTTTTCATCAAAGAAATACTTAATAATAAAGAAATGTATGATAAATAGATTGGAGTTAGATTTTTTTTTTTAATTTTTGAATTTGTAACCTTAAACTATTGTCTGCTGTACTAATAAATCATGATATAAATAATATTATAACCAAACATAATCTCAAGATGTGGAATAAAAGTATACTCTAAAAATATAACCAATTCCAACCATCTACTAGGAAGAACTAGTTAAACTCAGAACCAACGACTGGAACGACGACAAACCAGAACACTGAACTTGTAAAGAAGTTTCAAACTATTCCTTCTTGCAAAAACACAATGTACAACAAACGCAAGAAGAACCTTCCAGTTTTACCAAAAACTGTTGATCAAATCGACACATATGGTATTTGGACACGTACAACCAAAGGTGATATATTCCTGCTAACAGACGACAACACAGTTGGGCGTATGCTAATCTTCAGTACGCAAAAGAATCTAACACACTAATCAGCTGCAGATATCATATATGATGATGGTACAACCAAGGACAACAAATCATCTAGAGGGATGGCACAGCAAGCTGAAGAAACATGTCACGCATCCACATCCTAACATCCTTCAACTAATTAAACTTCTGAAACATGAGGAAGCCTTCAAAGCCCTGACCATGATCCAGTATGCAGCCGGTGGGAAGAGAGTGGTCACAAAAAGAAGTATGTAGAAATCAACAATGCAGGAAGTCACAACAGTAGAGTTTGGTGATGCAGCCTCACACCTTCTTCACGTAGAATAGATTGATAAACTTTAATAGACTTTTTAACAGTGATTGTCATATGTTTGTGCTACAATGTGTGATTTGATTTAGAAATGTTGTATAATTTGTGTTATATTATGCTTGCTTGAATCTACAGTTGAATTTGTGTTATAAAAGTACTAAAATAATTTACTTATATTTGTTTTAATTTCTTTGATATTTATTTTGTTTAAAAAAAACAGAATTCATACAGATGCAAAAATAACTTATTACCTGTTCTAAAAAAAAGAACACTGATGAATTAACAGTTGATTAAAAAATGTTTGTACAGTATAATCCTTTGTTTGCACAAGTTTTCCTTCTATTCTCACAAGAAATTTTACCTTTTCTTACCAGATTTATAAAAGTGGGAATAGAGGGAATAAACCAAGAAGATAAGCTTTGGTGAATTATTTCCTCTCGAACCAAAACTATTTATTTATTTATGTATTGTAACTTATAGATTGGCCTTTGCCATCTATGTCTTACTAGCTATTAATAACGAAATAATTAATACAACTTCTGTTTATTATGTTAGCTGACTTTAATATGCTCTGAATTACACCATTTCCATTCAGTACTCGGGTCAGCGTCGTTAATTTTTTATTGAGCACTACATTTTGGCACATTCAGCTCAGGATAGTGAACTTGAACTATTGGAGAGAAAGGGTCATACTAATTAAGCAAATGTGAAAATCATACCAAAGCACAAAGTTGTCTCTACTCGAGACTTTTAAAAAGATTTACAGCATGTCACCTAATCTAATCATCATGTCGTAACTTCTATCAATCTGACAACCTGTAAACCTATCAATCTTATTTACTGATTACTCCATAATTAAACTTACTGATGGTGGCATAATCAAAAGGCCTTTAATCTAAATACTAACTTTGGTCCAAATTTTTAAATCAAATTACCACTATATCTTTGAATATAATTATCAAAGTTTAGTAAGTAACACTAAAGTAATAAAACCTCCTGCCTTGAACTAATTTGTTTGTTCAAATGTCGCAACTGTTTTTGAATGAGAATCAAAAAGTGACCTGAACGGAAAACTTGTATGGATAGTGAAGCTCCGTTTCATTTAGTTTCTGCTTATGGCCAACGAACAATACATGCGATATTTTCCTTTCATGTTGCAAAACAAGTAAATACTATTTCTGCGATTTGATGAAAATAAATTTCATACCTGCCAACTTTTCAAAACCTACATGGGGGATATCCCTATAAATATACAATATATGTACACTGTCGGAAAATATAAAATGTATTTGTATGACTCAATCAGAGCTTTAGAAACAGGACGAAAAGCGAGGCTCGCTGTATCGCGGCGAGTACAATTACTTTTTATGTTTTCCGACAATGTTCATATTTTGTTTTTATCCTGAAATTTACTACCAACTTTTGTTATTAAATCAAAATCATTGTCTATAAATTCTAAAAATAATTGACATAATTTAAACGCGGACCGCGAAGAGGACCCCAAATGAACTGGTACGGTAAAAGAAATATTCACATTACCGCTTGCCCAACATGGAAGCGGGGCAACATAAGATTTTATTTGCACAAACTGTACAAGCAAAAACATATTTGTATACCCTATTATTTGTACACAATTAAATTGGTTAATTGCAGGATACAAATTGAAAAGGGAGATGTGTGGTGAACGTGAATTCTACACAGCAACAAAACGACACAAATTTAAACATGAAGACATACAAATAGATATTTATTATACATGTTACATTTCTGTTCTCTAGATAGCATTGCATATATGTTATTGTTTAAACTGGTATGTTTATATGCTATATTCTATTCTATTCTATTCAAATAAATGATAATGATTAAGTAATGCTATAAAATAACTACTGGCGATGTTCGAGTTAAATCTAGGGTCAGACACATGCACAAGTGGCGGGATCAAACAGTTAACTTGTTCTGTTAACATTTCAATCCTCTCTCTTTTTCTTTCTCAACCGATTGTTTGTGTGTATACTTTGTTGTAATCACGATTTTGAAAAGTAATGTTTAACCTCGAGTGTTTAACACTTTTCAAAATCATATACAAGTGGTTTACAAATATATATGATATGTTTTGCTGCCGAGCGATAATTTTAGCGATAAAAACTGTGTCTGCACCATGTTTGGACGTCTTATTATTATTATATTGATATTTTGGGACGTCTATTTGTTTTGGTTTATTTATTCTTATTTGGTAAAAATGGTAAAATTAACCAATCAATATAAGGGATAGACGATTGGCTAAAATGTTTGGTCAATAACCTATTATCTGGATTTACGCTGATCGTCTTTTCCATAATGCACACCCCCACCAACAAACAAACACTTCACATCGTATTGAATGTGTAAACTTTTTCTAATGTTAGTAAAACGTGAGAAATATGTGGCGGATTGCCCTTGGAATGTCTGTATCTGTCGAGATTATCAAAATTATTTAATTTAATAACTAGACACCACCCAGATAACAGACAGGAGAAGGTGCCATCATGACAACCACACACAGTGTCAACGGAGGATTAGTTTAAATGATATTTATGTCAAAGATGATTATAAATTATGCTGTTTATACGCCTCGAAAATACATACACAGCTGTTAATTAATTGATAATGAACATGCAATATTAGATTATATGTTTCAAATAATAAATCCTTTAATCCAAGAGTTTGCATATAGTTGTCAGAAAACATGCATTCTCCTTTGAAGTCAAGTTTAATGCTTATAATATCTGGTTTCCATTTAGCAATTATACCTATACGCATCTGCAGAAATAAAAAAATCCGTCTTCCTCTTTTAAAAAAATCAAGTGGAAATTTAATCAAAGGTTTCGTAAGATTTCGGTTTAAACATTCCACTCCTAAAGTAAATATCATAAATACTTGACAAACCATTGCATTTGGAATAATGACAATTTACTTTGAAGTTTTTTTCCTTCTGATGTACTGGCGATTTTGAATACTTACTGGTCTCTAAAAAATGCTGCCGATTTCAAATGAATTTGATATTAAGACTTCATGAAATTGTTTAGTACATTTGTTTAACTTTTTGAGCTGCAGTATTCATTCAATAGGTGTCACAGTGCAAATACCGTTCGGTAGAAGACTACTCTAGTAGCGAGCACATTTTGACACAGGCACTTGTCTCAGATTTTTTAAAATCTAACACACCTTAATATAATACGTTATATCAAGGTTCATAGGTTGCTGTTTTTTTCTGGATACTTCCTGTGCATTTAACCACACTTTCCAATTACTAGTTTGTATTTTGTTTCCTTCTTTAGATTAGTGGTCATTCTATTCTTAAATGGAATGTCCAGTATTTTACTTCTTGTTTTATATTTAAGACATGGTTTTGGTGTGCGGGTGGAGAGCACACGTAGATTATTTTTACTAACATACATTAGTGTTATAAAAAGGTATAAAGGTAGAAAAAAGGTCTATATTAGTGCCTACATGTGGTGTGAAGAGATTTGTGAGCACGTCCAGCTCAGCACGTCGGTGTGTTTTCTTCCAACAACTATTTGCGCTTGTGCCTAGTATTGCTTTTTAGAAGATGTGTTGTTAGTTGTTCTTTGTCTGCTTTTTCTTTATTTGTTTTTGATTAGCATTTTGGTGAGAGCTTTTGCTCTATGTTGAAGCCTCTGTATTAACGTTGAGACGAAGAGCAGAGATTGAAGCGCAGCTTTTTCTTCCGGTGTTGTCAAATGCGTACATGGTTTGTGTAGTATGTTTTTGAAATACACCATGCCCGATCTATTATGATTCTGTCGCATTCTATATTCCGGGAATTTGCAATATAGACGTTGTCTTTTTTCTCAGAATTTTACGCTTCATCAAAATGGAAAGTCACGTTCCGTCCGGCACAAGATAGGAGGATAGAAAACTAAACACAAACACCAACATTAGTTTTGCCAAACAACATATTACTAGTAATGTGCCCGTTTAAGGACCAATAACCATGTTTTTAGCTGTGTTATGACAAATCTTTATTAAGAGTTTTTGTTTGAGAGTGATGTGTTTCCCTCAGTTTAAGTTTGTAACCCGGATTTGTTTTTTCCTCAATTGATTTATGAATTTCGAACAGCGGTATACTACTGTTGCCTTTATTTTTTGTTGGTGATGATATTCTTGTTTAGGGTTGATCCGTGATATAATTCGTTTAAGTTATCCACAATGATTTTGTTTCTCGAGGTTGCTTGGAAATTGACATAGTTCTCACATTGGTGTTGACTTGAATACGTAATTGGAATTTAACGTTTGGAATGCTTCGGTCAATAATATCATTCAGCAAAAATAATGGATCCGTATGACACTTCTAAACAATGTAATTATATATACAAAAAGGAACGATTTCACGTTCCTTATTGTCAATTTTCCCTTTTGACAGTCATTTGATGTTCCTTTGACCAATTTTTACGTGCTTACTCGTTCGCTATGTAACCCGTTTGTGTAGTAGCGTTATTGATTTTTAAAAATGAACGTATTCTATGATGTTTCGTTTATACAAATAAACGAAAGTTCATCTAGTTCTTTTAAATGAATTAATTTGCTTTCGAGGTTGAAAAAGATTTGGAAGTTCCCCGATAGGAAAAGACAAAAACCGTAAATCCTAGAAAATTAGTCCCATGAAAAAGAAAAAGAAAAGGAATATACAGACCATAATACACTTCACAGAGACATAAGACAATCTAATTAAAATTCAACCTCATAAAAATCGAAATCAGAGGTCTATATTTTAAATTGAAACTAAAGATTATTTACACGAAATCACCAAAATATAGGATGAACTCAGGTGACCCAGAACAGTAAACAATCAGTTCTACCGAAGGCACCTTTCCCTCATTGCAAGCGGAGTCACAACCGAGGATAAGTATACTGGATAGATATATATGTTAAATAACAAAATCAATGTTTTCTTTACTGTAAATGACTTTTTTGTTTTACCTAATATACACACAGAGAAGTTATTTGTCTTCACCTTAAGCAATAGTATTAGAAATGGCTGATCACATTCCAATTGTAATTGTAATGTTATTTATAAAGCTCGAAAAATAAACTGTAATTTTGTTTAATAAACTTCAGTTAAATATTTTAGTAAGATCTTTGCCTTTTTCTGAACTAATATCGATTGTATTACCAATTTAGTTTAATACATAACTAAACATATATTGCTATCCAGTTATGGATCATGTCGATACTTATATAAAAGGCAACTAGAACACACCCGCGATATCGCGGGGAAATTGATAGTTAATAGTAATATATACATCAGTGAACGCCGTGAATAGTAAAGAGCCCCCTCCCCCCAGTAAACCATCGGAATTAATAATAAATTATAACAAATACAATTTATTCATAGTAAATGTATGTTTTAAAGTATACAGAAATATATCCGTAGATAGAAAACTATTGGAATTGATAGTAAATAGCAAATATTATTATGTCACCCGATCGACAATGTCGGGTGACATATTGCTTTTCCTCTGTTTCTTTTTCTGTATTATTATTATTATACTTCCACCTAATTTGTCCGCCCGCTTTCTCAGAGCCAAAAGTACCAATCCAAATGATGGTGCACTATAACAAGGAACCCTGACTCCCCAGAGTCTGTGCAACTTTGGAACTAAAAAATGGCTGCCATCACCATGGAAACGGAAAAATGGTGAAAAAATATAATTTTGGAGTTCCTTGAATTATTTGAGAATGCTTAAGCTTAAAATCTTTAGATTTTAATACAATGTAGGTGCCCACTATATACTGGTTTTGGATGATTTTGGCACATTTTGGAACTGCTATGTTGCCATGGAAACTACACCAAAAATTTAAAAAAATATGGAAATGCTCCAATTTTTTGAAACTTTAGCATAACGATGAGCAACTTTGGTAGATGTGGAATTTAGCGTTGGAATTTCCAAAATGTCTGCCGTTTCCATGGAAACAATGCAAAAAGGTCAAAATGCTCCAAAAACTTCCGGGTTTGGTGAATAACTTTGGTATGCTTGAACTTAAAATCATCAAATTTTTATGCAATATAGTTGTCCACTATATACAGGTTTTGAATGATTTTGATAATCATTGGAACTACTATGTTACCATGGATACAGGAGCAAAAATTTCAGAATGCTTCAAAATTGATGAAACTTGATATGATTGTTAACTGTCAAGTCTAGATATGACTTTTGAAGTTGGAATTTCCAAAATGGCCACGGTTGCCATGGAAACTGCAAAAATGTCAAAAATTCTCAAAATGTATTTAACTTAATGAAATTTGATATTATTGGTAACTGACAAATTAAGATGAGACTTTTGACTTTGAAATTTTCAAAATGGCTGCCGTTGCCATGGAAACGGTATAAATGTGAAATACTTTAAAATGCTCTGAATATACTGAAAATTTACAAAAAGATGAATAGCCATGCATATTTGTGCATTTACTGTTTAACAAGTTTGAAATGGCTGCCGCTTAGTGGCAATAGTGGGAAGGGTGACATCCGCTATTGCTTGCAATGGCAATTCTAGTTTATTTTCGTTTTCCTCCCAAAATAATCCAAACTGAAACACTTTAAGCAAGGATGATAAATGCTAGAACTCAAAATGATAGCAGAAAGCAAATGTATACACTTTATTCATAGACTTTGTATGTTCAAAGTACAGAAAGACACAAACCGGAAGTTTAATCTGACTTAAAGTTTTGTCCAATGAAGGGAAAATATCCGGACGCATTTTTTTTCGTTTTTCTCCCAAAATAACCCAAACTGAATGATCATAAGAATGGATGACAAATGCGACTATACATGATTAATTTATTGTGGAAGGAGGAGAAGCGACACACAAAATGAGGTCTTCTCGTTTAATAGTATAGATGAGCAAGATCAAGTTCTTCTCCGTCGGTGTATGGCGTTTTCACCCTAAATCTTATGGAAGTGCATCGGTTTATACTGTAATATAGAAAACATGGTCTATCTACAAGTAAATGGTGGAAGTTGTGCTTTAAGATAGATTTCGGTAATTAAGGATACTCTTGGAACGATAGGTCATGTCTTTGACCATTTTGTAAGTTATGTTTGTGAAAATTGCAAATAAACGAGTCAAGTCCTTTTTAACTGAATTTTAAAGTTTGCCCCATCCCATGAAGCGTTAGACCTGGGATAGTCGTTGGTTATCATTTGCCACAGGTTTTGTTTTCATTTAATGTAATTTTCCTTAAATCTGACAGATGTTTGTTTCACTTTTCAAAGCTTACTATATGGCTTGAGTTTTGTCAATACAGAAGGCCGTTTTGTGACGCGTAGTAATTGTTGATTGCATTTGTATGTGTATAGGATGGCTATTTGTCTCATTGGAATCATACCACATCTTTTTTTCAATTAATGTAGATTTTTATATCTCAACCCTACTGAGTCAATTGTTACGGAAAGTAAGCCCAATGTAGTTTAACCTACTGATTCAATCATTTCGTCATACACTGCTATTTCGGCTGCTGTACCTCAGAGTAGAATTAACACAAATATAGCTGTTATGCAATATGAGCGCTACTGCAAGCACACGGAAAGTTAAGTGAAACACAGTATTTATAAGCTTATATATATTCATCTTTAATTCAATATATGCATTATTTGTGTTTGTGCTTATATGAAGAAAATCGTTATGATTAATCTAGACGTCTGCAAAGTCCAACTCCTGTTCAAATCTTTCAGCTACAGGGTTCGGTTAAGCTTATTGACAATTTTGATATTTCACCGGATCTTCTAGAAATTATTTCATAGTACAATGTATCAGGCATAACTGATGCAAATGTTCATTAAAGTGTAAAACAATGTCGGTAATGTATTTTTTCTCTTGGAAAATTAGTAAAAACATTATAACTGCTTGAACTTTTTTATTCAACGTCAAAAAACCAACATAAATAAAAAACAAATCAAGAATGTACACAACAGCTTGCACTTTATCCAACAATAGGAGCTAAACCGTCTTTTTTGTGGTATTATAACAGATCGTGTATCAGTGGCATGATGACAAACCAGCTAGGTCTAAACTCAGCTGGCACTTTATCCCACAATAGGAGCGAAACCGTCTATGCGCGGTATTATATAAGAACGCTTATCAATGGCACAATGACAACCTGTTCTAACTCTCTGTGTGTACGGCTCCCATTCATCCACATCAACTACCTCTCCCGTCTTAATCATCATCCGGCAAGATCCAGGACGACGTCGTAAAAATGTTAAATTAATTATTCCGGGAATGCATGCACCCTGTGCTGAAATAGAGAAAACAGAATATTACTACTTCAGTCATTTATTTTACGTATACACGATTCTATTACAAAGTATTTTTTTTTATATGTTAACATGGTGACGTTCAAAAATAAGCTGGAACCTGTTACAGATTAATAATTTTTACTATACATAATACTTCTAAAGGTTAAAGGGAGTATAGAGGCATTTACACTATCGCTTATATTATGTGCACAGCACTAACAGTATTTGCTCCTTGTCGACGGTTGTCTTCTGTCATATATTTTTTCCATTTGAAGACTTGGTTAATGACAAAAAAATCGTTTGTATAGTCTTTGTTAAATCTTTTCGCAACAGTTGTTAATGACGCCTGTATTTTCGGTTGAGAAGTGCGTGTTGACCCCTAAATGTCTTTTTGATATTAATTTCGTTTAGTTTCTGTCTCGTTGACGTCAACCCCACGTCTCCTTTATTTTCTTTATGTATCATGTTTTTCTTCTGCAGGCAACCAATACTATTAATAATGTGTGGTGCATGTGGAATATTTTGATCGCAACGATGACATTTTCGATTGATTGATTGTTACGTTTTTTAAAGCGTCCAGTGACAAATATTTCATGCATTTTCAGTATCATTCCTTACACCGTACACTTATTTCAAAACTATTTAAAAAAATCATGATTCAAACGTATCAATGTAACAGCAAAAAATTCTAGAAAGGTGACGATTCGTGAGAATAAGTTGTATCTGTAACTTTTTTTTGAAGGTATGTTTTAGTACTACTTAGGTCATGTAACAACCTATAAACGGTCTAAGAATAACGAAATCACTGATTGATGCGGTGGAACGAATATTTAACCAATAATAAAAAACATTTGTTTTTAAACTAGAATAAAGTTTCTAAAAGAGTACTTACGCCTCCCACTAAAGCTAAGACATGTTAGATCAGTGTTATCACACACAGCCTCGTTCAGTTTCCTAGGATACCGATCTTGTGGTAGTAACGTTGTGACAGCACATTCGCCACAGAGGCTCAATAAACTGTTCTTAACAGGGGCACCTTTTTTTACACAATATTGTTGTATAGATGTTGAACCTGAAATCGACAATAATTTTTGTTTTTTTAATTATTATTATGGTCCATGTTTAGATTCAGTCTAAAAATATACGCATGTCAATGATTCCAGTTATTCAGGTATTACCAAATAAGCTATCATTATCTGTCGTCAAGTGGTAATAGTATATTAAAACTGATTACGATTTCCCAACAATGTGATATTAAATAGTTTTTACCTGAAATTTGTTTTATTCTAAAAGTGTAAATCATTGAAACTGAAATAAACGGCTGCACAAAAATAAACAATTTTAATTCCTCCCTTAAAAGCGAACAATTTATATAAATTCAAAAGATTATTAATGCTGCTTGTGGCAACAACACGAGATCACCAAATTCGCCGAGCAGAGACAACACACAAGGTACATGTTTACCATCATTTATTATACATGAAATTTAACACATTCGTCCTGTTTCTTAAAATTTCCTCCGACTCTCCCCCTCTGCAATCTTATGGTGGAACTCCCTTCCCCCCATTTTTTTTTTTTCTTCAAAAATAGTATGTTACTCTGTTCTGTCATAACAATTAAGATTTGTGACCTACCTCCTGCGTTTCGTTTCTTTCTTTTGAATTTGTGTTGTTGTAATGACATCAAAATTTTGGGATTTGTGGAAATTTTCATAGATTTCACATAGTCCAATAATTGTTGTAATGTTATGTTATTTTGTACGAGAAAATCTGAGATTGTATGATGAATTGCTGAGTTAGAACTCTCTGTCGTATGAATTTCCATAGCTGGAATGGTTGTGTTGATATTATTATGAACAATGTCACTAATAGATTCAAGTAAAGTTGTATTAGCACTTTTTGAATTATTTGCACTTTTAATGGAATTAATCACATGATTCCACTTTCGTAAATCGTCTTCAAGTTTATCTTTATAAAGAGGAGATTTTACACTTTCAAAATGA
Source organism: Mytilus edulis (assembly GCA_019925275.1). Classification (NCBI taxonomy): domain Eukaryota; kingdom Metazoa; phylum Mollusca; class Bivalvia; order Mytilida; family Mytilidae; genus Mytilus; species Mytilus edulis. The sequence goes on along the minus strand of CM034355.1, from coordinate 12,847,053 downwards.
TTGTCTATACCTTCTTCGTCCTGAAAATAAACAAATAAATAAATATATGCATAAATACTCTACAAATAAACTCATCATAGATACCATGATTAAATTTTGTATTTACGCCAGACGCGCGTTTCGTCTACAAAAGACCCATCAGTGACGCTCGAATCTAAACACTTTAAAAAGGCCAAATAAAGTACGAAGTTGGAGAGCATTGAGGACCAAAATTCCTAAATGTTATGCCAAAAAATACACGAGATAACACAATTGTGTACATGCAAAAAATATATAGCACATAGAGTATTCTCTTCTAAGCAACAGAGTGGATTTTAATGCAGCATTCCATAATTCCGCCTATACAACTGTTATGGCTCCAATTCAATATTCCACAACTTCTTTTTAGTCAAATGAGGGGATTTCAATGTAACTTTCCATCACTCCGCCTAGACAACTGAGCGCATTTCAATTTCTCAATGGGTAGATTTCATTAAAATATTCACACAATCTTTATTACATATACTGTGCATCCCCTTATCTTATTTCCGTTAATTAATAATGTTTTTGGTTCACATTGCACAGCATAGACTTAAAGGAAAATTTCAAATAAAAAACAACTACTTATAAACAAGTAAATGTTATTTTTAGATATGATATCTACAATCATATGGACATAGTGAATTTTTCGCTCTGTTAGCAGTTTTTTTCTAGTATACATTAATTATTAAATCTATGGTTAATATTAAGGTGGTATGGGTGTCTTCCTCCATCTTGGATTGTAAAAAACAGAGAACCAAAGGTCAAGATTTTCTATCAAGTTTGCAAAATTTGATGCAGGAATGCAGATATTTAATGTGAATTTTCATTTAAAAGAATCAATTTAAAAGAATATAACTTAAAAATATTAATATTTTTGCAAATGATGATTATTTTGAGTTTAAAAAAAAATAAAATTGAATTGGCATTTTAAGGGGAGGTAACTCTAAAACAGTGCATTTTCTGAAGGATTCTACATGGAATTTTCCTATTTTTAATTTTAGCTGGAAAAAACGTACGGTGACCCTATCTTTTCTTTTGATATTCTCAAAGCATTGTCTGAAAACTATCTTTTTCTTAAGTATTTAACAATTCTATCATTTTGTTTAGTTTCTAATCACAAAATGGTGTTTTTTCCTGTATAATCCATACAAAATGTGTCATTTTGTCACGTCCTGTAGCTTGAGAAATGCGCGGTGACCTATTATTTTTATTATATTTTTCAACATATATCAATAGATACTACGTTTTGGCAAAGTATGAACAAATTCTATCATTTTTATTTTAGACTCCCATACCACCTTAATATCATCAATTAGTCAATTACTTGACAACTTACCACGAATGTTCCAAAATTGAGCAAGTTTTTAAATTTTCTTGCAGAATCATCCTCCGTCGCAATGAGTTGTGGAATTATTGCTCCCCCTTTTTCTATCAGCATGCTTTGTAAGCTATCTGCTGAATGTGACATTCTTTTTCGTATAATCTTATTCTGTGGACATGTAATGGGTACAGAATCGTTCACTATTGCCCTATAAGTTTGTGCAGTAAGTTGTACCACTGAAGTCGTTGGTGGCGGCGGTGTTGGGTATCTTTTAAATCTTCCTAAAATGAAAACATAAAACATAAAACTATAACTTATTTTGATTCTAATAAATGTAATGATTAATAATTTAAAATTTAATAATTGCCAATGATGATATGGTATAATGAAAATCAATTTAATTTGCATTCATTCATGAAGAATTTACTTATTTTCCCACTCTCTCTTTAAATATAGAGATACGAAAACACAATTTAAGTTGAACAAAATAGATATCTCAAGTTTAAAGAATTCATCATCGAATAAATTATTTTATACCCGTCTGACTAAAAATCATCAACAAACATTGTATTTCATTCTAGTAAAAGCTTACTTTTAAACATGAATCCTTCACTTAACAATATTAATGATATTAGCCAAATATTCAGTTGTAAAAAATCCATTCTTGCTACTTAAATCCATTTGATCATCTTACATAACGGCTTTTAATTGAAATGACTTTGGCAGAAGTCGTGAAGTAAGGATAAGACCAGCAAACCACGTGATTTTTTCACCAATGACAGCTGATAAATTTAATTCCAAAATATTAAGTAAATATTAATGTTTGTCCAAAACTACATATATCTTGATAAGTTATACACAACTATTCCTCTAAATCCATAACACGTCGATCTTGCTGGATTATCGTGATTATTTTGGGGGCTTGTTTGGTCGGGAAAGCATTAATGAAAGTAACAATATTAAAATAGAAATGTGCTCTCTAAGTAAAAACGTCAGTCACCAATTATATCATTTCGTTTAACACGCGTTATTTTATGTTTGTTTAAGATAATTATTAGCATATGATTTCAAATGAAAATATAAAGGAAGTTATTTTCATTAAAGCTGACGTTCTAGAGGAGGATGTGTATTGGTGATTCTTTAATGCATGTATGTATGGCGTAGTATACCTACGTCTGGATTGTGGCTTAAATGTCACGCAAATAAAAAAAATTAAAGCGTGCAATTGTAGGCGCATTTGTTTGGTCATCAAAAAATGAAATTTAGTTTAGTTTAAACATATTTATTTATAGTGGATTGGGAAACAAGTTTGCAACTTATGTTAATCCCTTTCCACTTTGCGGGTGCGAGTGCTGCCTTGTAGCGGCATTAGCCTGCTCTTTTTCGAAATCTATAAGGGCGTCTTTAACGTGCAAGAGATATGGCTCTCTCTTAACACGGATCAACCATTGACCGTCCCCTTCCGACGGAATGAAATTTACTAGAGCTTCGACTCGTTAAAATGTCTTATATGCGTAGCTGAATGATGAAACTCAGACCAATACACTTATGAAACATAAACAGAAGCAGATAACCCTTTGGCATTGATAGCTGTAAAGGACAAGTCGACAGTTCTTTGCTGACTATGCGGTATGGGCTTTAGTCATTGTTAAAGATCGTTATTGCAGAAAGTATCATGTACCCCTTCAATCATTACATGCTTTAAATATGGTTGACCTTATTGCATATACTAGTAGCTTCTATGAACCATACTTAACGAGGAAAACCCATTACATACACCAACAGTTGACCTATTACAGTATTAGAAACACAGAAAAAAAGAAGATCTTAACATTGAACAATGAATCATAAAACGCGGACTTGTACACCTAACAATGATGTCATACATTTAATATACTAGTAGTTGACATATTGCTAATAGTATCTAAGATATACGCACTTGAGCTCGAAAACTTGAACTTGACCTTCACAACTGGACTATGAGAGGAGACCAAATAGGAGGATATGATTTCGTGATTTGTTTTTACCAAAAAGTATGATGATAAGGAAAACTAACATGCAAAATGATCATGTGAACAGTCTTTGGGAGCTCACCAGTAAGTAGCACCTGCCCTTTATATTTAAATTTCTAAATTGTAACATTCTCTTGAAAGAAGCATAAATGGTGTTAGCTCCAGAAAACCCTTCAGCCACATGACAGTAAAGACATTACGTGTTTTTCCCCGTAAAACACCATAAAGGAACATACAATTTCCTGAAAATTTGGATACGATTACGATAAAAAGGAGCAAACAGTTTCCCTCAAATATTTATATCTAATTGCCGAAAAGGATGATGATAAGAATAAACAAACATGATAAATCAAGGACATACAATGGATGTCTTAACAAAGAAAAGTTTAAGTTATAAACTACTATAGAACACGGAAATCAAGAATCAAACTGACCATTTGAAAAAAGGATAGAGAAAAGCGATACGAGAGATATACATTTAAAGATCAGAGAAAATTATGATTGTCTAGATTTATGTATAAATACAGTGCATTCAATGAAACATTTGCACTTTTAAGGTATAGCGAATTTCCCTTTTTAAAATTTTATTGGTATTTCCTTTTGTACTTTTGAAATGTTCAATTGTAATATCCATGACCCGGAAAACCCTTGCTTGGAAAATTTTTGGTTTTTTGTTTTTAACTCTGCATACTTTGACTTCCCAAAAATTAAATTTACATTTGTACATTAAAAATTTGAATTAAATTTTCTATTGAAATACAATTACATCCCATACGAATTTAAAATTGAATGAAAAAATTCTGATAAAAGTTTCACCAAAGGGGCGGAGGTTTTTGATACTAACTTTGAAAAGAAAAAGTGATATCCAGGTTTCTATCAAATGAATATGCGACAGAAAATATGGGACACATTATAAGTCAAATTTAGGATAAAAAGAAGACGAAATGGTTTAGCGCCCCTTGTTAATGGAGATTTGTTGTTAGAAAAAAAAAAAGCTTTGTTTTAAAAGAAAAGACATTTTTTTATTTTAAAAATTTTTCAAGTTCAGTTTTTGTTTT
>CM034355.1:12774153-12842541 GCA_019925275.1 Mytilus edulis | reverse complement strand
TCTCTACCTAATATGACCATTTCAAAAGGAATTGTGCTTTCATTTTTCATACTGTAAAAAGGTTTATTTTAAAAAGTTTAAATTTGACAAATACTGGTGTGCCAAACCCATTCATGGGGTTCAACCTGTTTCAAGACATTAAATCTGTTCATAAGGTTTAACCTGTTCAAGATGCTAAACTGGTTTATTAGGTTTAACCTGTTCACTAGATTATAAACCTGTTCACAAGTTTTTATTCTTCATTTCTATAATGTGTTTGATTCTGTCATTGCTTGAATATCAGCTTTACGAGATATTTCTATGATTTGATCTTTATCAAAAATTAACTGAAAATAAACAAATTTCCAAAATTTCCCCAAAAAGCATGAATAAACATTAAAAATTTGAGAACTCCATTTCTGGTAATCAATTCATCACCAAAATGCCTTATAAAAACATTTTATAAAATGTGAAATTATATTTCTAAATAATTTACTTACAGAAGATATAGACTGTGTCTTGAGATCTAGAACTCTGATGTGATGGTTGTTTGTATCAGCTATATAAACTTTGTCCTGTGATACACAAAGACCACCTGGTTCATTTAGCTGGAACTTTATCACACCATCTGAATCTGTTTCGGGGCCAATAACGGTTTTACAAATAGAAGTTTTCAGATCAACAGATTTTATCTGGAAAAATAAAAAAAAGTTAATGTACTATCACAACTTGTTACATCATACAATAAGTAAATATAAGTGGTATAATTTATTTTATCCACAAATAAAATCTCTTATTATTAAAGTCATTATGTCGCATAATAAATGAGATAAAGAATATGTGTGATGGAATCCATAGAGATGTTCAGTGAACCATGAAATATGGATCAAAACTCATATTTTGCATACATTTTTAAAGTTTACATCATAATGAATATGCGCACTCAGTTTCAAGTTGATGTGACTACAAATTATGCTGAGAACTGAAAAAAATGCCCAACAATATGGCAGAGAATAAAAAATATCCATCTATAAAACATGTAAAACTAAAGGCAATTGTAAAATAAAAACCTTGTAAAAGTTTACAGATATATTTACCAATATTTAACACTAACCAAGACTTCATCATGTGTCTTATCACAAATGAGCGGAAAATGAAAGTAAAGAGAGATGTCAGTCAGGTATAAAATAGTCATTAGACCTGACATGAGGTAGATTTATATTTGTGAATGTACCAGCTTTCTATCTTGACCAAACGTTGTTTGTTGTTGTTTGTCTTTGTACATTTATTATATGTAAGAGTGATAAGAGTAAGGTATTGATGGCTGGTGTACTGTTCAATACTTTTTTTTATTCTTGTTATGTTTTTTTTAGGTATAATGTTATAAAAATATCAGAATAATATACTAGTAGTATTTTATTAATGACACTTAGTACCTTGTGCTAGGCTTAAATGCTGAGTCTGATTTTCAACGAGCTAGTTCATAAGGTAACAGTCTGCAGAAAGACATGCCACCCTTCAATAACACATTATCAGTCTTTGCTCAAACTCCTAATGCTGAGTGCTTAGCAGAGATCATGCCAAGGGAACAAACCCATGAACTCATTGACTTGAGACAATCACTACAAAGAGACAAACTAGGCAGTCTATGAGGTTTAAAATACCTTATGATTATATGAATCAGCAACCAGCAATGGTCCATTTTCTTCTGTCACTATGGTAACTCCTAATGGATGCTGTAGTTTACAGTCATAGCCTTTACCATCTTTGTCTCCATATGCAAATAAATTCTGTACAAAAAATAATAGATAAAGAAAAATAAGACCTAAACCTGCTGTATACATGTATACAGATTTGTTAAGTTAAGCATTAAGTACATAATTGAATATAGGCAGAAACAAAATGTTCCTTTCTGGTTGTGAACACTAATTTATGAATAATCTATGAAATTCACAATAGGTCATCTCCACTAGGTAACTTTAGTGTTTTTTTAATTGCAAATGGGACATTTGTATTGTGTTCAAGCTATTTATGATTGAAAAAAAATAAAAAAATGTTTTGTAGGCTTGTGTTTTATGGTGCTTTTTTTAACATTGCTTTGTCAGGTTTTTTTTTTTTCGACTTATGAGTTTTAAATGTTCCCTTAATGTCTTCCACCTCTTTTTAAGATCAGATGAACATTTTTTTAGTTGCTGCTTTTTTACAGAAGAAATTGGTTAAAACTTTTCAAAAATATCTGCTATTTTCAATGATAGTTGAATATAAATAACTTTATATGCATACCATTGGATCAAACTCTCCTCCAACCAAAGCTTTGACACCCCCATCTTTTAGTGACACCTTTCTAACAGTAGAACTCTCACTGTCTGCTACAAACATTAAACCAAGTGTTGGTGATAGAACCAAACCTGATGGCTGAGCAAATCCAGCTTTAGTAGGGTAGCTGTTGTTTCTATTTTCCTCCTGTCCACTTCCAGAAAATCTCAGACAAGTTCCAGCCGAATGCTGACTGTATTAAAAACAAGAAAATAATTAAATTTTAATCCTAATTTTAGCCACAGTGACCCTGTTTTTGTGTGGTTTATAAGATTGAAACAGTTTGAAAGGTAGACAACATTAATATAAATTTGGTCAAGCTCAGTCCAGATAGATTTAGTTGCTTTAGAGAGTTTTTTTAAACAACTTCTGATGCAAGGTGGTGACAACATCTTAGCTATACTTAAATAAACCTGACATTCAGTGGTTGTTGTTTGTTGATTTGGTTTATAAATGTTTCTCATTTCTCGTTTTTTATATAGATGAGACTTTGTTTTCCTGTATTAATTGTTTTACACTAGTCATTTTTGGGGGGCCTTTAGAGCTTGCTGTTTGGTGTGAGCCAAGGCTCTGTGTTGAAGACTATACTTTGACCTATAATGGTTTACTTTTGACTTGGATGGAGAGTTGTCTCATTGGCACTATACTACATCTTCTTATATCTTTTATATAATTTTTTTCATAATTTTAATGTATGGTACAATATTTTATTATAAATTTAAGAGGACATCATTTATCAAAATTCTGTCATGAATTTTATAAATAAGTAATGTTATCAAACTTTTGAAAGCTATCAGATGTTATCATAGTTTCCCACATCCACTATTCTTAAAGTAGCTAAAGACCCCATGGAATTTGAAACATTAATTCATGTCTCTTACCATTTTTTTTAAATTAAAAGGGAAATCCACTCTAACAATAACTATCCCTAGTTTTCTAAATACGGTTTCCACTTTATATTGAAATAAATAAATAAATGAAACATTGAAATATGCCTGAAATAAATCTGTTGGAATTAAAACAAAACACACCTTCCTTTTAACCAGTCACTATCCTGTAAGAAGTAGACCCAGATTTGATGAGTTCCAGCCATGGCTATATATAATAGATTTTCATTATCACTTCCTGAAGAAGAAAAAAGTTTGAACATGTGTAAAGTTAAACATGAGTGGCACAAAGTTTTAAATCAATTTTGATAATGCCTACATTACTCTTGTTGAAAATGTTCTAGTCTACTATTATTACATCAATGAGAATACACCCATCTATTGTTAAGACTTTTGTGCCCTCTATATATCTTTTGCTTTTTTCTGTGTTATTGGGTTGCTGTTTTATTGCATTGACATATATCTTCTTTCATTCATAACAAATATAGTGAAATTTTGCTAAATCTTGTCATAAAATTTTTAATTCAAGTCAGAAATCTAATTTAACAACAAATTTATTGTTACATGCCCTGCATTCAGAGGCAGATCAATTTGATTTTAAAGTAGTTGTAGTCTTTATTCCAAACTTAAAATCTAAATTATATGAAAAAATATCAAACCAAACTAATGATATTTGCACGTTACACTTTAAAGAAGTTCTTTTTCTTAAAATCCTGTAAAGTTTTCAATGGAAAATTAATCAAGCATACATCAATACAATTGTACTTACCTGGAGATTTTCCAAGAACTACATCCCATGGGGAGGATAACTCTTGATTAGTTCCAGATTTACCTCCCTCTTTATCCTGACCTTGAACTCCTGTTCCTGCCAATGTCATTACTGTTTTGGAGGTCAAATTGATCTAAAAAATATAAAAATCATTAAAAGAAACATTTGTTTTTTTTATAATCTTCATTTGTTATTTTTTGTCTAAGTTGATAATACTTTACACATTAATAATATGTGCTCATTTCACCATTAAAATGAATATTAAAAATTTCACACATATTCTGAATGTCAATCTGATACCAGACTTTGAAAGGAATAGTATGTTTAGGAATACACAATTTATTCAAAGCTTTGTTGCTTTACATGTTAAATCCTGCATTTCAAGCTACATTTTTTAATTAGAAACAAACCTCTCTAATTGTATGATTATCTGTGTCAGCTACATACACAATATCTCCATTGATGGCTACACCTTGTGGAGAATTAAATCTGGCCTGTGTAAAACTACCATCTATATTACCTCTGTCATTACCTCCAATACAGTGCTGCAGATAAAAATACACATGATGATGCCAAAAAAAATCAGACGAAGAAAGAAATTAGGCAATAAGGCCTAAAAAGTTAAAAATTTAAAGCATCACAAAGTCAAGTCATTTTTTTGGTGTTTAAATCATTTGATAGCAACATGCATTGTATTTGATGAATTTGAAATGTTAGATCATCCAAATACATGCATACTAATAATGTTCACTGAGATAGTCAGGACAAAATTTACAAAAAAGACACATATTTTTGAGTGGGAAATGTAAAGTACTTGCACACAGGCACTTGTCTCAGAATTTTTTCCCTCTATACCATTGTATACCTTAATGTTATATTAAGGTACATGTATATAGAAATTTTTTTCTGAGACAAGTGCCTGTGTACAAGCAAGTTCATACTACCAAATAAATATCTTCAATGTACATGAGAGGTACATGTATTGTTCATAAAGACAAACACTGTACTGTAGTTAATCATACAGCTCACACTTGTATCCCCTTTATATTTACAACAACCATTTAATAAATGATTAAAATCTATGTACAATTTGTCATCAAAATGTTTAAAGGTAGCTTTTGTATTAGTATAGTACATGTGAATAATGGTGTACACGAATTACTGCATTTATTTGGACAGTATGTTATGGTCTATGGACCATAAATTTTATAAACTACGGTATCTGTACTTGTTTTAATGTAATGTTACTTCAATTTTATGAATGTGATAGCATTCATAAATATAAAGGCTGATAAGAAGAAATGAGATATGTATACCTGTACAACACCTAATTGTGACAACACTAAAATTCTATGGTGGCCTGTATCTGATACTACCAATATTTTACCATCATTAGAAGTGGTAACTTTCCCTGGAAACTGAAGAGGAGTCTCATTTATTTTATCCTTCTCCAAAGATAATTTCAAATCACAAGGATTTATCATGTCTTTAAAATATTCCAATGATTCATCTATAAACTCTAATAAATTTTCTCTGTGGCCTTCTCCAACAAATGTTTGAAGAAAATGACTGTTGGGTCCAACCACAACAAAAGTTGGCCAGCATTGGATCTGAAGTTTGTTCCAAAGTACCGCATCATGGTCATTGACAACGGGATGGTGAATGTTGTATCGTAGTATTGCACTCAGAATGTTGGCAGAAACTTTTTCATTTTCAAATTTTGCAGAATGAACACCAATGATGACTACCCCATCATTGAGTGAATATTTCTGTTCTACTTTCTCCAGATCTGGTAGAACATGAACACAATTTATACAGCAATAGGTAAAGAAGTCCAAAACTACAATATTACCCTTTAAATGTTTGTAGAGTGATAAGGATGATGCTATATTTAGCCACTGTAAATCTGAAAATAAATCAAAAGAAATTTCAGGATGTGCAATGTACAAAATGTATAATCATGTATCATTCTGTAGTGGTAGTCTTATTTGAAATGTGAAAATTTGTCAAAGGAATCCATTTACATGTTGCAATCTCTCCTTTAAACAAAAAAACAAGCTTACAAAATTGAAGGCCTTGCTGTGACTTTGGGATGAAGAACAGCAATAAAAGTGCTGTTCCTTCGCATTTGATGTGCACACACTCATTTTGTGTCATGAATGGATTTTCTATATTCTTTCTTTTCTATTTAATTGACAGTTATTAAAGCAACTTGTTTGCCTGAGTGTCCAAATAGGATGAGCATTGGGCTATGATAAACCAGAGACATGTCTCTGGATAAACAAAGAAAATTTGCATCAAAAGTGATACATGATATTTAAGCTCATGATGATCTGTTTTAGTATTTCAATGCAATGTAAAACCCAGATGAATTTATCTACCTTTCTCAAAGTCTGGGACCTGATATTTCAGTTTAGTATCTACTGTATGTATATGTTTCCTTATTCTTTCCTTTCTTTGATTATCTCCCCTGCTTAGATTTGACAGATCTTCATCTAGTTCAGAACACAATGTCATTAGATCCATCAAGTCAGCCATGTTTAATCTGTAAAAATCATTTAACAATACATTAACATAATGACTTAAAACTAACAAAAAATATTTTATGATGTATCATCATGATCATCATCTACAAATGTAAGAAGTAGGTTAATATATTGTGGGGATTCAGATATATTAATGACTGTTACAATTTCAAAGTCGAACCCTGAACGGTTGGGGCAAGTATGGACACAACATTCAAGCTGGATTCAGCTCTAAATTTGGATTGTGATTAAATAGTTGACACAGCATAGGTTTCTGACACAGAATGAATGTGTTCTCATGAACTTAAAATTTTTGTTTTCTCTTAGAGCAATTCACTATGCTGTTGAATATTAATCCTCTCAAAAAAATGTTTGAAGAAATTTTCTTTTTTATTTATGAAATTTCAAATGAGAAAAATTGAACCCAATTTTTTTAATCACATCCCCCTTTCCCTTATTCCAAAACTAATCTCAATTAAAATTTCTAAAAGAGTTTGCAACAATAATTATAACTACTCATTTAAATACATCATAAAATATTAAGATGTAAAAAAACTGCTTGTTATCACTGAATGGTAAAGATTATTTTAATTTATCAGTTGGTAGTAAAAAGTGAATATACATTGTATATTGTATATAACAAAGATTTAAGTTGATTCTGGACAAAGAAAGATAACTCCAATTAAAAAAAAATCTTGCTATTGCACAATATTTTGCAATTAGATATTTCTTGCTTACTATTCTGGACAAAGAAAGATAACTCTAATTAAAAAAAAATTTGCTATTTCACAATATTGTGCAATTGAAGATTTCTTGCCATTGCGCAATACTGTGCAATTGAAAAGACTTGCTATTGCACAATACTTAATATAATAATTTTAGATCCTGATTTGGACCAACTTGAAAACTGGGCCCATAATAAAAAATCTAAGTACATTTTTGGATTCAGCATATCAAAGAACCCCAAGATTTCAATTTTTGTTAAAATCAGACTAAGTTTAATTTTGGACCCTTTGGACTTTAGTGTAGACCAATTTGAAAACAGGACCAAAAATGAAGAATCTAAATACACAGTTAGATTTGGTATATCAAAGAACCCCATTTATTCAATTTGTGATGAAATCAAACAAAGTTTAATTTTGGACCCCGATTTGGACCAACTTGAAAACTGGGCCAATAATCAAGAATCTAAGTACATTTTTAGATTCAGCATATCAAAGAACCTAACTGATTCATTTTTTGTCAAAATCAAACTAAGTTTAATTTTGGACCCTTTGGACCTTAATGTAGACCAATTTGAAAACGGGACCAAAACTTAAGAATCTACATACACAGTCATGACAGTTAGATTCGGCATATCAAAGAACCCCAATTATTCAATTTTGATGAAATCAAACAAAGTTTAATTTTGGACCCTTTGGGCCCCTTATTCTGTTGGGACCAAAACTCCCAAAATCAATACCAACCTTCCTTTTATGGTCATAAACCTTGTGTTAAAATTTCATAGATTTCCATTCACTTTTACTAAAGTTAGAGTGCGAAAACTAAAAGTATTCGGACGACGACGCAGACGCCAACGTGATAGCAATATACGACGAAAATTTTTTCAAATTTTGCGGTCGTATAAAAAGTCATATCATGTGGCATTTAAAAATCTTTCCTACAGGTTAATAATGTACATGGAATAATTTGAAATGTTTCCACTTTAAAAAAATATTCAGTTACTTTTCTTTTGTGAACCCCTTCATCCTGAGGTTTAATGTCACTTGATAGTAAGGAACCATAACATCACCCATATGTTTATATTTAATGCAGATGACATGTTGTTGATCCAGAGAAGCAGTTATTCTTGGAAACACTGTATTGGTCTTTAGCTTCTTGCCCAACTTTCCTGCATATAAGGTAGTCATATAACATCATTTGCATTCTGACAATGTTTTTCAAGGTTCAACATTGATAGTAAAAAAAATATACGATAAAAAACATTGAATGCAAACGATGTGTACCTTGTAGTCTTATATTATACACTGTAGGAAAAGCATATAAGCTTACTTAGAGACACTATCAAAGTAAGAGTCTTTATGTCACTATTAAGTCTCAGATATAGCTAAGCAGGAAAACAAAACAATCAAAGAGCTGAATAGCTCTGAGGGGAAAGACGGCCCTTGTTTCTATTTTATTATGTTTTTGGAAAGGGGGGGGGGGGGGGTTATCTTTTGATAGTTTACATATGAAGAATGAAAAAGAGAACCGCTAGAACATGTAGAAAGGTTGACAATATTGAAATCAATTGTTGTTTATGTAATTTCATTTCCTTAGTTTAGGATTCAATTTGGACCAATGGAAGTGATCTGCATCTTCTAAATCTAAACATTTGATTAAAGTTGATAGCTAATTATCTAAAACTCAACTGAATTCTGTCATTTCACAACAACTACAATATTTTTTGAAATCTTGATTGTGTACCACTGAACTGCAGGCTAGGGCCATTTTCCATTTTTTGTGACAGTACTCTTGGATTTTAAAGTTTTTTCTTTAGAAAGTGTGGACTGAAAAATCTATTCAGTTTTAAATTTCCATTGTTAAAGTTCTTAGTTACAACTCTCATCACAGGGAAACAGGTACTAATAAAAAAAAAACCAATATGAGTGATGTAAACTGTGTGAAGCTTGTTTCCAAATCATAATTTTGAAAAATTTGTAAATATAAATATGTTAAAACTATAAAAATGCAAATTTTTTTTTTTTTTTTTTTTTTACCATTACAATGATTATGTAGGTAGACAAAAATTTAGTTTTAATAGAAGACTACTAATCCAATGAAATGTCACATTTGAAGTGTTTAAATACTTTAACTTTTATTTTAGTGGATAATTACTCATCAATTGAGGTGCTCCTGAATTGGAGGAAGATTCTCAGAATTTTTACAGAAACAAGTGGTCTCACTAATTAACAACAAAAAGAATTTTAGCGACAAGAAGCGACAAGAAGAATATGTTTTTCTTGTCGCTAAATAGTCTTCTTGACGCTTCTTGTCGCTTTTTGACGCTTCTTGTCTCTAATTAGTGAGACCCAAAAAAAAGCAATAAAATCGTTTCTTTCCCCTGTGTCATGTAACCCCACGATCTTTGTTTATTTTGAAAGTTGTTGACCTACAAATTAAAGTATTGCATGTTGATGTTTAAATCATCTACAGTAAACAATATTATGTTTAGATTTAACAAATACAAATTTGTGATTAGTGCACGATCTCTAAGAATGATTTAAATAACCAGTGAACTGGTGAAGGATATCCCTGCTTCTTCCAAGAATGACGTCACTATAAAATACAATGTAGGTTGGATATATTTAGAATATCTCGTCATACTAATTTTTCCGGATTGTTAAATAAACGTAAATAGTGTAAAGGAGAGTTCAAGATACGATAATTTCGTGAGAAACAGAAGGGAAATGTGTAAAAAAGTGTTTAAAGTCAAACTATTCATTTCTGGGTCTCCTTCTCTTCAATCTAAGTAAGATTTGTTGGGGGTTTTCCCACACTATAACATGTATAAAAACAAAATGAATGATGTGAGGGAGTGTCACTCTGGTCAACCCCATAGGGGATTGACGGCTTGAAGCCGTCTTTCCCCAAAAACCAAATAATTATGGTGCACGAAATTGAAATTTTCATGCACAAAATTAATAATGGAAACTTGCATAAGATAAATTAATATTTTGTCAGAAAATAATTCTTTGAACTTCCAGAATATTAAATGTTTGTCCCCTAGTAATTCATTTTCAGATTTTATGTCTGCAGCAATTTTATTTTGTTAATTCAGAAAATCGCTCTGCAGGACACAGAATTTGATAAAGGATATATATCTATATATGTCCCCTAGCTATTCAAATTCAATAACTGAGGGAGCTTATCAGGTAGCACCTGTGTCATATTATAAATTTGTTGTTTGGTAGTCTAGTGGTTAAGACTGATGGCTACAGTGCTGAAGACCACAGGTTCGATTCCGACTCTGGTCTCTTGAAATTTAAGCATGTTAAGTACATTACAGTGCTGAAGACCACAGGTTCGGTTCTGACTCTGGGCTCTTGAAATTTAAGCATGTTAAGTACATTAGAACAGTGATTTTCACCCTCCGACACACATCTCTACTCCCAAAACTGAAGTTTAAACTGGAATGTGTACGAACAACTTAGTGGGATTCGGTTTGTCAATTAAGTTGCCCCTAATTTCACCAGGAGATCAATCTTCAAATTAGTCTGAGATTACTCAGACGTCCAACAGCTGTTTTGCCAGACAGGCTTGGGTCCCAATAGACAACTTTCGAGTTCAATGCATTTCCGTCAAACTCAGGTTTTATTGAACATCATTCGTGTGTTTAGGGGCATCGTCACTTCCGTTCCAATGTTGAGCAAGTGATTGGAAAACTATCATACTATATTACACAAATTATTCGGCAAATTAAATTCTCATAATTAACAAACAGCACTACTGTCATTCGGGGATTGCGATTAAGTACTTACAAACATTATTTGTATTTTCATATCCTGCACAATGACGATCACTAAGACGCTTGATGAAGGTAAATAGTGCAGGGATACAGGCAATTTCCTCGATCTGATAAATGACGTCATAAAGGCGCGCAATTGACTAGTTTTTTCCTTAGATGGATGAACTCAAAGTGATCTATCTTCAAATATCTCTTCAGTTTGTCGGTTCCCACTGAGATGACTAGTACTTCAGCTCCCTCCATCATAATTACAGACTTCCAGTTCTCCTAGCACTTCTGTGGTGATGAGTTGGGGATTTGTCTTTGGTGGTGGATTGTACATTCAATTGTTTGCTAGTGATGACGCATCTCCATTATTTATTTAAGGGTGTGTTCATGGATTGGATACCAGTATACCCTAGCAGCTTTGAAACAAAATTTTAAAGTGAAAAATACCTACTCCTGGTGAATTTAGAAGATTCATCATAATGGTATTGACTTGGTCATCATGAGTACGCAAACCCTGACCTGACTCATGACGGTAGTCGGTAGAATTCCTTGACCATCCCCCTTTTTAAAACTTTTTATTGAAGGGCCGTTATGAATGTTGATTTTCTTAAAACTTACTTTAAAATTGTCGTATTCACACGAAAATAATGGCTTATAAACCTTTACAAAAGTTGTTTTGGATACTATGTCTCAATGCAATTTTTTTCTAAGTTTTGTGTTTCCCGGAAATACAAAAAGTAACTTTTTAACCAACAACGGAACTGATCTGTGTTAATTACGGAAAATAGACGTTTCGGCTGCCTTGTAATATAAAAACTTAAGTCTAAATTTTGTTCAACTTTAAACAAAAAACTTTAGGACTTTTACACTTTCTAAGTATCAAAGTGATGCTGTTGTATAATAAAGAGGTTGAACAATGCCAATAATCTTTTGAAATAATGAAATTTAATAACAAGTTGGTTTTGGTTTTTTTTTTTCACTTGCGAGACCAAGAATTTGTACAGAATGGGCGGATCCAGCCATTTATAAAAAAGGGGTGTTTGTGTTCCAACCAAGGATTAAAAGGGGGTGTTCCAACTTTATTTCTCCATTCAAATGCATTGATCGTTCCAACCCCCTGAACGCGCCCCATCTGGATCCGCCACTATAAAGTAAGACTATACAAATCCTTGGTGAGACTTGCGCCCTTGCCTCGCCTTTGGCACTTGACACTATTTTTTTTTTTTTTTCAATTGCCGAGTTAATTTTTTTTTTTTTTTTTTTAAAGCTTTATGAAATTATGCATTTAAATAAAATCATATTTCGATATGCTCCCAGAAGAATCATAAATAGCTGGAATTACCTTGGACTACTCCCAAAAATTTGATACTGACTGGGTGGATAAACCGAAATTAGTTTGAAATTTTATTTCAAATAGTTTAAATTCAGCATGCTCTGTTAAACATGAATAACATTTGTAAGTTTAGTTGACGACGCCTTTCGTGTTTGTCCTAAATAAACATTAAATATTTTCCACTGGACATTAACACAGCATGATTTCTGTGAATGCAAATTTTCTCAAACATACACAATTTCCCTTTTTCAAATTGATATTTCTGGATATCCTGAAATCGAATTATAGATGTCTATATATAAACATAATTCTGATCTGTGCCTCATGAGTATGACCTTGAGCCGTTTTAATTATATCCAGAAAAATGTTTGAAAAGGGCGAGTCAACTATTTGATACACTGGTAGGGGGGACTAAGATGATTTGTTTTGGGTGTTTTAATTTTATTTTTAGTGGACTATAATGACACATTACACATTTTCTTCACTGTTGAAGCATGATTTTCATTTTCAGTAAATCTAGGGACTGATTATTTATTTTAAAAGTTATACAATGAACCCTGTCTTTAATACCAAGTTAACACACTGCAAAAGTCCAACAAATAAAATATAGTGATCATATTACTGGCAAAAAAAGTGTGAAAGTCACATGACAATTGTCATGAAATGGTTATTTGCAGACTCTTGTAAAACCACAAAAGCAAGTATCAATGAAAATACATTATTTTTATATCCAAAAAAATTGGTACCCATGCACGAAATTTAATGAATTAAGTTATATAAGAGACATATTTATATACAATTGTCTCTGATTCAGTGATACAGTTTTGATCCTGTATTTACAGTTTGATGAAAATTTCCATATAGGCTATTTTTTGCCAGATTAAAAATATACCTCCATGCGCTACTTTTTGAGTTAAATGAGGTCGAAATTTTGTATAATTGCTCAAAATTCGGATTTGTGGCCGTATTTTTCCATTCGAAAGAACTGTTTTGTTTTAAAAGATAAACACAAATTGTTTTTTTTTGAATAATTTGTAATTTCTGTATTTTATAAGTATTCTAAAAATTTATGCATTTTTTATTCAGAAATAACTAATATTTATCAAATGGTCATGAAATGAGAAAAAAAACGTCATTTTTTGCTGTACATTTATCAAAATTAAAAAAATTGCACTATTTACAGTTTTAAAAAATTTTGTCCACATAATCTCCCTGGAAAATGAAACAAAATGTCGTTTTAAACAGAAGGGGTCCATGCACTCGTTTTCAAATTAAATCAGTTTGAATGATAAAAATCAGTCGAAAAATGCATCTTTTCCCGATATGTCACAGTTTGACGTCGCGAAAATAACATTTTACGTTAGCAACGTCATTACCTCCACTGTAACTGTATCGTATGCCCTTAATCAGAAGTGTTAATCTTTTTTCCTTGGATGAACATCATTCACATTTTTGCTCACTAATTTAAATGTATAAATAATTTCTGAATTAATAGTATTAAAAAAAGTGAATATAAAAAAATTACAATGATGAATCACAGACAAAAATGTACCGATTCACAAAAACAACCAGATGCTCCGCAGGGCGCAGCTTTATACGACCGCAGAGGTTGAACCCTGAACGGTTGGGGCAAGTATGGACACAACTTTCAAGCTGGATTCAGCTCTAAATTTGGACTGTGATTAAATAGTTGACACAGCATAGGTTTCTGACACAGAATGAATGTGGTCTAATGAACTTAAAATGTTTGTTTTGCCTTTGAGCAATTCACTATGCTGTTGAATATTAATCCTCTCAAAAAAATTTAAGAAATAGCAATAACTACTCATTTAAATACATCATAAAATATTAAAATGTAAAAAGGTGCTTGTTATCACTGAATGGTAAAGATTGTTTTAATTTATCAGTTGGTAGTAAAAGTGAATATACATTGTATATTGTATAAAACAATGATTTAAGTTGATTCACTTACTATTCTGGACAAAGAAAGATAACTCCAATCAATTGAAAATTTCTTGCTATTGCACAATATTGTGCAATTAGATATTTCTTCCTATTGCGCAATACTGTGCAATTGAAAATATTTGCTATTGCACAATACTGTGCAATTGAAGATTTCTTGCTATTGCTCAATACTGTGTAATTGAAAATTTCTTGCTATTGCACAATACTATGCAATTGAAGATTTCTTGCTATTGCTGAATACTCTGCAATTGAAAATTTCTTGCTATTGCACAATACTTAATATAATAATTTTGGATCCTGATTTGGACCAACTTGAAAACTGGGCCCATAATCAAAAATCTAAGTACATGTTTAGATTCAGCATATCAAAAAAGCCCAAGAATTCAATTTTTGTTAAAATCAAGCTAAGTTTAATTTTGGACCCTTTGGACCTTTATGTTGACCAATTTGAAAACGAGACCAAAAATTAAGAATCTACATACACAGTTAGAATCGGCATATCAAAGAACCCCAATTATTCAATTTTTGATGAAATCAAACAAAGTTTAATTTTGGACCCCGATTTGGACCAACTTGAAAACTGGGCCAATAATCAATAAAGGGCTGCGCTTTAGCGCATGATACGCCCGTTGCTCTTTTAACTTGTCTTTTATGCTTTAAATGAATTTATATGATCAACTAGAAATATATATACAAATCAAAAGGGATGTTACATTAATATATTCACCAAAGTTTCATAAAATCCCCCTTTTTTAAGTATAAAAAATTCATTACTTAAGAAAACGTAAAATCTAAAATTTATAAAAATGGAAAGGGAGCTTATGTCAAAAGATATAAACAATTTATCAAAGTTGCATAAAATTTTGTGAAAGTGTTAGTTATTGTCCCAAAATTGGAAAATCCCCCCTTTTTTAAGCATAAAAATTCATAACACGGAAATGTAAAATCTGAAATTTATAAAAATTGAAAGGGAGCTTACATCAACAGATATAAAAAATTCACCAAATTTTCATGGACATTGGTGAAAGCCTTTTTGAGTTATTGTCCGAAGTGTTGAAAATCCCCCTTTTTTTTATGAATAAAGCCCCATAAATCCAAAACTTAAAATCTGAAATTTATAAAAATTGAAAGGGAGCTTACATCAATAGATATAAACAATTCACCAAAGTTTCTTGGACATTGGTGAAAGCCTTTTTGAGTTATTGTCCGAAGTGTTGAAAATCCCCCTTTTTTTTATGAATAAAGCCCCATAAATCCAAAACATAAAATCTGAAATTTATAAAAATTGAAAGGGAGCTTACATCAATAGATATAAACAATTCACCAAAGTTTCATGGACATTGGTGAAAGCCTTATTGAGTAATTGTCCGAAGTGTTGAAAATCCCCCCTTTTTTATGAATAAAGCCCCATAAATCCAAAACTTAAAATCTGAAATTAAAAAAAAAACGAAAGGGAGCTTACCTCAATAGATATAAACAATTCACTTAAGTTTCATGGAAATTGGTGAAAGTGTTTTTAAGTTATTGTCCGAAGTGTGGACGACGGACGGACGGACAGACGGACGGACGGACAGACGGACAACGGTATACCATAATACGTCCCGTCTAAAAGACGACGGGCGTATAAAAATCTAAGTACATTTTTAGATTCAGCATATCAAAGAACCCTTTAGTTTAATTTTGGACCCTTTGGACCTTAATGTAGACCAATTTGAAAACTGGACCAAAAATATTATGGTCATAAACCTTGTGTTTAAATTTCATAGATTTCTATTTACTTATACTAAAGTTATGGTGCAAAAACCAAGAAAAATGCTTATTTCGGCCCCTTTTTGGCCCCTAATTCCTAAACTGTTCGGACCTCAACTCCCAAAATCAATCCCAACCTTCCTTTTGTGGTCATAAACCTTGTGTTTAAATTTCATTGATTTCTATTTACTTTTACTAAAGTTATTGTGCGAAAACCAAGAATAATGCTTATTTGGGCCTTTTTTTGGCCCCTAATTCCTAAACTGTTGGAACCAAAACTCCCAAAACCAATCCCAACTTTCTCTTTGTGGTCATAAACCTTGTGTTAAAATTTCAAAGATTTCTATTCACTTTTACTAAAGTTAGAGTGCGAAAAACTAAAAGTATTCGGACGACGACGACGCCAACGTGATAGCAATATACGACGAAAAATTAAAATTTTTGCGGTCGTATAAAAAGCAAAGGAACAAGCTTTGTATTTCTGGTCTTTTCAATGTCACAGTGTGGCCTTCCAATATCGAGCGAAAACTCTAATCCATCTGCAAGTACAAGACAGTTTCTACGACCAGTTTGAAGTTTCTTATGTCATCTATGCTAGATGTTACAACTTGCAATCTCACTATAAATATATGCATTGAACATTTAGGAGGGCAGTAATGCCCTGTAACATCAGGCGTCAAACAGTCATTTTTGGCTAGCCTTAGCCTCAAATTGGTTAAAATTTTAGCGTGATTCGTCAAAATAACCTAATTGTGAATTGTCAGAGGTCTCAAATAATGATCGTTACCGTCAGTTTTGGAAAAAATTTAACGTGATTCAGTCGATGTTTTTATTGTCTAAAATAAAGTGTAAATTTTATCGTCATACACCAACAATTATCGTTAACATCATTTGGCAAGAACTTTTACCGTTATTCGTCATGAAGCTACCCCCATTACAGTACTGCTAAGTCTCACGCATGTGTTTTTTCTCTTTGATCTTTACAATTTTTGCCTATCTCACGCATTTGCTTGAAGAAAACTTGACAGCTCTGCCATTACGACCCTCATAGTGTTGGTAATATCAACAAAAATAGCAAATTATATCTGGTATTTTCTTATTATGTGAATAGTTGTTCCAATTATGAATCACAACTATTTCATCAGCATATAAAATTATACATACAATGCTTTTTTTTCCAGCATAATATGGGACTAGCTTGGCTTCAGAAACTTTTTGTTAAAACGTCAAGTTGTATGATGATGTGTGTCAATTCATACTACACAGAGTAATCTTAATCTGTCTCTTGTGTGGTTACATTTGTCATTTCATATGTTTTTTTTATCATCTGGCAATTTATTATTATTTTTTTGTATGTTTCCACACTATTTCTACAGTATTTTTAGGTTCAACTTATCTATTACCTATCTCCTGTCTAGTAATACATGTACTACTTATCCTCAGTACAGGGACATCATTTATAAGTATTAATCATCATGCAGACATCTTGAGCGTTCAGGTGTTTCATGTCCAATCTTTTGTGGTGATATCCTTTACACAGCATAAAAGTTTCGGCATTCCCCTCTGGGTTGGGCGTGCCTTTATGCAGACTTGTTTGGAGAGGATATGATTGAGGTGCTGTTGTTGAGTCATTAAAGAAGGCATATTTTGGTATAACATGTAATATTGATTTACTCATAGGGTCTTTGCATCAGAAATAAACACAATTATTCTAAAACCAGATGTTGGCATGATACTGGTTATGTTCTTCTCTCATATATTTTAAGATGCTATAATACTAAAACCCTAACAGGAGGGAGTGTACTTGATTTTCATATGATGAAGACATAAAGCTTTCAATCAGTTTAATTTAGGTCTGGAGCTGGCATGTCAGTAACTGCTAGTAGTCCTATGTTAATTTATGTATCATTGTCATTTTGATTAAATTCTTTTGTTACCTATTCTGTCATCAGACTCCGACTTCTTTTTAAGTGAGTTTTACTGTGGGTATTGCTTTGTTTTGTTTTTTTCTACATTGGCTAGAGGTATAGGGGAGGGTTGAGATCTAAAACCCTGTTGCAATTTTGCACCTGTCCCAAGTCAGAAGATTTTTAATTTTAGTTCATTTATATGTTTTGGAGTAATGTATGAGGTCCATTTTCACTGAACTAGTTCACATTTTCTCTCTTTGTTGAAGACCCTTTGATGGGCGTCATCTGTTTTCTTCTCTATGGTCAGGTTGTTGTCTCTTTGATACATCTCCCATTTCCAATCTTAATTTTATTATTAAAGAAAAAGGAAGTAATTTTTGATTTTTGCCTGTAACACTTGGAACCAGGATATATTACTTTAAACACATCCTCAATTAGTTTTTTTACAATTAGGTTATGTGTCATCATAATATTTCGAGCTGCTTAGGAGGAGTTGTGTTTACAAGCCAAAAGGAACAGCCCATCACACATATTAAAAGCAGTAATTAGATTTATCTCCCCTTACATTTTGGACTTGGATCCTTAGGCTGTCCCTACAACTGTGTAATATATTATTAATTGTTTAGTCATTAAAAAGGAGTTGCAATTACAAGGCATACAGAAAGGGTAAAGTCTACACCACACTCTTATAGTCAAATGGATTATTCACCAAAAAAGAAAGAAAAAGATGTTGGCTTTAAATTGCAAGGTTCTTTTTTCCCCTCTTAACTCATGAATAGAAACGTGACAAAAATTACTACCAATAATATATGAATACATATTGTGCAAACAAAATATTATATAAAGTGCCTTTGCTGAAATGACATTAAACAATCACCAACCAATCATAAAGTGCCTTTGCTGAAATGACATTAAACAATCACCAACCAATCATAAAGTGCCTTTGCTGAAATGACATTAAACAATCACCAACTAATCATAAAGTGCATTTGCTGAAATGACATTAAACAATCACCAACCAATCATAAAGTGCCTTTGCTGAAATGACATTAAACAATCACCAACCAATCATAAAGTGCCTTTGCTGAAATGACATTAAACAATCATCAACTAATCATAAAGTGCATTTGCTGAAATGACATTAAACAATCACCAACCAATCATAGAGTGCCTTTGCTGAAATGACATTAAACAATCACCAACCAATCATAAAGTGCCTTTGCTAAAATGACAATAAACAATCACCAACCAATCATAAAGTGCTATTTTCTCCCAGCATTCCTCTATTTTCAGAAAAGCTTTTCAAAAAAATGAAATCTATTACTGTAAATTCAGAAATTATTGCGATGTTTTTATTATTGCGAAAAATGGGACAGGATTATAATCGCAATAATTTAAACTTGCATTTTGAAACTTTTTATATGAATTAAACGTAATTTGTCACACTCACAAACATTATAAATCGCATTTTAGTCTAAATTGACAAAATCGCAATAATGAATGCATGCAAGAAATTATCAGTACTAGAATTGAACATCTCAGGTCAGAATTCAAGAGGTAAATAAATACTACAAATATTGCTGACACAAATTTATAAAACAACACATGACATTTTATTAATAAATAACAATAACAATTGCAACAATTTATAATTGTTCACATTCCCTATATTTTTTAATCCTTTTCCATTCCCCAGTTTGATAGTTCATTTGGAAAAACACATCAGCTAACATAGGTTTACTTGTACTATCTGCCTGTAGTACCATCTCTTTTGTTTCACTAAGTCGTATACTTAAAATATGACCTTGTTGAGGGCATGGGTTATCTACAACAAAATAAAATATATCAAATACTGTTCTTGCTGAAGGCTCTGGTTAAAGTGAAGAACTAACTTGTCACTTAATTAAGCTTAAATAATAGGGCACAAGTATCAAGAAAACATAACTAAGAACACACTCACTAAGCTTTCAATGTCATACTATCCAAAACCTATAACAATAAATGCGCAGAAAGAAATGCCTCTTTAAATTATTGAAATACAAAATGTGGTTTACTATTCAGTATGATTTAAAGCTTGAAATATTGTATATTTTTGATGACTGCATGTTTCCTCAAGATGTGTTTTGTTTATTTTTGTTGTTGGATGTGTGACTCATTGACATATACCCAACATCTCCTTTAATGCATTCGAACAGAAAGTTTGGTCAGATGAGTAATGGCTACCTACACTTCTATGTTTTTTTTTAACTTTCCACCTGGAATCACAAACAAATTGATTCAAATGTTTCGCATAGCTATCAGGTTGTTTTTACAATCACCTTGACTAGCTTGATCTCTCTTAATCATGTTACTGATAAGAAGGCAAATCCATATTTGGTACAACAAATAACTTCCTTCCACTCAAAGTTGATAAGAGCATACAAGATCTGAACTTTAACCTACCTCTGGAACCAGCCATAAACCCTAAAATTAATGCCTTTTCAGGTCTCGTCACAATGTTTGATGTTCTAAACATTTCTTGTGCTTCTAACATTTGTTCTCTCTGAAATAAAACAACATTTTATAACAGTCTTAATAATTGTGACTTTTTCTGAAATTAAATCTATAGGTAGTTTGAAAGGTTTACAGGTTTTGTTGGCCAGACAGTATTGATCATTGACAAGATCTAAATACAATACTGTAAATTCAGAAATTATCGCATGCATTTATAATTGCAATTTTATCATTTTAGAATAAAATGTGATTTTAAGTTTTGCGATATTGAGAAAAATCCTTTTATTCATATAAGAAATTTCAAAATGCGAGTTCGAATTATTGCCATTTTTGAGTTAGGCTCAAGTAAATAAAAAAGGCTGAGGCCTCACAGGTCATAGTTCATTTATAAACTGTGAGTACTGATACAAATGACATAACACTGTCACATTTTTCGCAATAATAAAAATAATTTCTGAATTTACAGTATATAAAAAAATTAAGTTGAATTACTTGACAAAAAAGAGCATAATCTAAATTTAACATACTATTCCTTAGTCTAAGAGACTCAATTCCAGGAAAAGCAGGTCAATAACACATAACTGTATTTTGGTGTATGATCGGAATCAACTCATAAATATACAAAAATAATTTACTCTGAATATCAGCTCAACTTTATAGGTACAGCCATGACTGTTGACAATATACATTTTCATATTAGAAATTAACTGTATTCTACAGAAAACGACTATATATTTGTTCCTCAGAAAGGAATATGTCTGGAAATCATCAAAACAATCTTTATTATTTGTTAGTTTGAACAAATATTATCTGCCATTTATGGTATGTCATTTACAAACAACTCACATGTCTCTATTGATTTAAAGAATGTGAAATTAATAAAATTCTTAACCACATTGCAACAAAACAAAACTAAACAACTCTCTGACCATCCATTGGTTAAAGTACATCTATGGTTGAAAGGGGGAAGGGGCAATGAACAGCACAGCAAAAATTGCCAAACGTTCCTGGTAATGTAGTTATATTTTATATTTTGATGCAAAACACTGAAATAACTGCACAGAAATTTGTTTAATGAAGGGCAGATATATAAATGTCAGATAATACACATTAATGAATTATTTCATGATCTACAACAGAGACATACAAATTAATTGATCTTACTGTCAAAGATAATCCTTTCTTTGGAGCATTTTGCTGCTGTGGCGTCTGCAGCTGAGGCTGTTGATTGTTTAATTGCTGTATTGGTTGTGTAGGTGGTTGCCCAGGTAATGAAACAGGAGTGGGTTGTAATGGATTCTGTGATTGGACAGGCAGTGATGACTGTGTTCTGATCTGTGATTGGCCTAACTGTTGTTCTAACTGTTGCTGTAAATTATCCCTAGCCTGCTGTGTTCTGGTTGCTGATGTCATTGCAAGTGGTGCTGTGTAAACACGAAAAGCATTTGTCAGAATCAGTGCAAAAATTACTGTAAATGTAGAAATTTTTACATGCATTTGTTTTGCCATTTTCGTAGGATGAACAAACTAGAGACCCCAAAATGCCTGTGTTCATTTTCAACAATGGACAATTTCTTACATTGTATTTTTTGCTGATCATCTTTATTTACTGTTTATAATTTCTTTCTATCTTTCCTTTTTTGCCCAAACACAAAAAAAGGGTAAAAAAATAATAATCATTTAAACCCAATTACAATATAATGAGTCTACCAACTATTTAATCTATTTGTAGATCTTATCTTGCAGAACATTTTTACTATTTAAAGTGACTATATATCCATTACAGTTTTCAAGTTAAGAGGCACCAGAAAGCAATAACTCCAATAATAAGTAAATTGATGATTTTTACCATTAGATTTATTTGTATATCTTGTCTTGCTGTTTATTTTTGCTTACTTAAGTATCTATCTATATTTATTGTTTTTCAGATATAAGGCAAAAAGGGAAAACAATTTGGTAAAATTGTCATCTGAGGGTAATACAATGTAACTCCAATAAATTCCATGAAAATTTGACAAATTTATTGATGTCTAAAAAACATGAACAGCAACCTAAATATTACTTATTTCATTTACAATAAGTGCCGATAAACCAAAAGTGCCTTAATCTAATTAGAAAAGATAACAGAAATGAAACAGACAATTTTTACATCAGAAGAAATGGCAAAAATCATTCAACTCCAGGATCAAAGCTTGAGTCTTAGATTTCTGATAAGTAAAACCTCATCAGACTTATAAGTGGATCATATTTTACTCCAGTATCAATAGTCATTCTTAATCAACAATGAACGTACCTGTAAGCTGTGTATTAGCTCTAATCTGTGGAACATATGACACTGAAGGCCCAAGTGATGGGGTAGTCCCAGTAACAATGGCTTGTATTGCTGGAAGTTTCTGAAATGACAAACATCATTATCTTTAAAATAAATTCTTATAAAATCACTAAAATATAGGCGTTTTGCTTTTGCGCCAATTTATTTACAGGTAAATTACAGGTAAATGACAGGTGAATGTTATTTTTTTTTGTACAAACGTTATGAATTTATAATAAATTGGGATAGCCATTTACCACTGTCACTTAATTTGTCTTTATACTCTGTGCTCAGCCCAAAAGACTTTGGATTTTCCTCCACCCTTTCTGAGCCAGATGAAAACGACAAAAATATATTCTACATTGTGGAAAAGCATCCATAATTGCCTTATGCATTGCTTGTTCAAAGTCAATATGCATAACCTCGGCCACATAGGAAACTGCTTTTTGACGGCAGAGATCGCAAATAATTTTCACATAACTTCTGTACATCTTTCGCTGGTAAGAAACGTAAATTAGAGTTACGTAGTTTCCATTTTAACATCCGTGTAAAGTATATCAGACACCACTAAAAAGTTCCTTCTATATAAATATTGCAGACATATCATTGCAATGACATTCAAGACTGAGGTGTGTAGAAAAATTAAATATACCTTTCTCGCGATAATTTGCACTACCCTTCCGATATGCATGGCCAGTATTTGCTCACCTATGTTAAACTGTAAATGCAATTAGGAGGAAATATAAAATCGGTGCAAATGAAATCGCCACAAATGAAAGAATGAAAATTTAAAAAATCAGTGCAAATGTCATACGCCCTAAAATATATAGAAATCTTCTGTCGGATGTTTAAATATTTGTTTAATCATTATGGGAGTAAACCTTGCTGTAGTTACCGTTCCTGTAGCACTTGGCGTACTAACTGAAGGGGCAGGAGGTATCAGCCAAGAATTTGTCTTGTGTATAGGACACTGTTGATGTTGAGGCTTGCTCAGCAACAGTGGTAATCACACTGATGGGCCAGAATTTATCAGTCCAGCAGCATAGTCTGGATTATGGGATAATGTTGTCATTGTTGAGACTGGCACAGCAGCACAGTCTGGTGTATAGGACGCTGTTGTTGCTGCGGCTTGCTCGCTAACAGTGGGTTTATTTACGGATGGGGCAGGATTTACCAGGCCAGCAGCATAATCTGGTGTATAGGTAACTGTTGTTGTTGTTGAGGCTTGCTCAGCAGCAGTGAGTATACTTACTGATAACATAGAATTTACCAGGCCAGCAGCATAATCTGGAGTATAGGATATGTTGTAGCAGCGACTTGCTCAGCAGCAGTCAGTATACTTACTAATGGGGCAGGATTTATCAGGCCAACAGCATAGTCTGGTGTATAGGACCTTTGTAATTATGGCTTGCTCAGCAGCAGTCGGTATACTTACAAATGGGGCAGGATTTATCAGGCCAACAGCATAGTCAGGTGTATAGGACCTTTGTAGTTATGGCTTGCTCAGCAACAGTCGGTATACTTACTAATGGGGCAGGATTAACCAGTCCAGCAGCATAGTCTGGTGTATAGGTTACTGTTACTTACTGATGGGGCAGGATTTACCAGTCCAGCAGCACAGTCTGGTGTATAGGTTACTGTTACTTACTGATGGGGCAGGATTAACCAGTCCAGCAGCATAGTCTGGTGTATAGGTTACTGTTACTTACTGATGGGGCAGGATTTACCAGTCCAGCAGCATAGTCTGGTGTATAGGTTACTGTTACTTACTGATGGGGCAGGATTTACCAGTCCAGCAGCATAGTCTGGTGTATAGGTTACTGTTACTTACTGATGGGGCAGGATTTATCAGTCCAGCAGCATAGTCTGGTGTATAGGTTACTGTTACTTACTGATGGGGCAGGATTTACCAGTCCAGCAGCATAGTCTGGTGTATAGGTTACTGTTACTTACTAATGGGGCAGGATTTACCAGTCCAGCAGCATAGTCTGGTGTATAGGTTACTGTTACTTACTGATGGGGCAGGATTTACCAGTCCAGCAGCATAGTCTGGTGTATAGGTTACTGTTACTTACTAATGGGGCAGGATTTACCAGTCCAGCAGCATAGTCTGGTGTATAGATTACTGTTACTTACTGATGGGGCAGGATTTACCAGTCCAGCAGCATAGTCTAGTGTATAGATTACTGTTACTTACTGATGGGGCAGGATTAACCAGTCCAGCAGCATAGTCTGGTGTATAGGTTACTGTTACTTACTGATGGGGCAGGATTAACCAGTCCAGCAGCATAGTCCGGTGTATAGGTTACTGTTACTTACTGATGGGGCAGGATTAACCAGTCCAGCAGCATAGTCTGGTGTATAGGTTACTGTTACTTACTGATGGGGCAGGATTTATCAGTCCAGCAGCATAGTCTCGTGTATAGGTTACTGTTACTTACTGATGGGGCAGGATTAACCAGTCCAGCAGCATAGTCTGGTGTATAGGTTACTGTTACTTACTGATGGGGCAGGATTTACCAGTCCAGCAGCATAGTCTGGTGTATAGGTTACTGTTACTTACTGATGGGGCAGGATTAACCAGTCCAGCAGCATAGTCTGGTGTATAGGTTACTGTTACTTACTGATGGGGCAGGATTAACCAGTCCAGCAGCATAGTCTGGTGTATAGGTTACTGTTACTTACTGATGGGGCAGGATTAACCAGTCCAGCAGCATAGTCTGGTGTATAGGTTACTGTTACTTACTGATGGGCAGGATTAACCAGTCCAGCAGCATAGTCTGGTGTATAGGTTACTGTTACTTACTGATGGGGCAGGATTAACCAGTCCAGCAGCATAGTCTGGTGTATAGGTTACTGTTACTTACTGATGGGGCAGGATTAACCAGTCCAGCAGCATAGTCTGGTGTATAGGTTACTGTTACTTACTGATGGGGCAGGATTAACCAGTCCAGCAGCATAGTCTGGTGTATAGATTACTGTTACTTACTGATGGGGCAGGATTTACCAGTCCAGCAGCATAGTCTGGTGTATAGGTTACTGTTACTTACTGATGGGGCAGGATTTACCAGTCCAGCAGCATAGTCTGGTGTATAGATTACTGTTACTTACTGATGGGGCAGGATTAACCAGTCCAGCAGCATAGTCTGGTGTATAGGTTACTGTTACTTACTGATGGGGCAGGATTAACCAGTCCAGCAGCATAGTCTGGTGTATAGGTTACTGTTACTTACTGATGGGGCAGGATTAACCAGTCCAGCAGCATAGTCTGGTGTATAGGTTACTGTTACTTACTGATGGGGCAGGATTTAACCAGTCCAGCAGCATAGTCTGGTGTATAGGTTACTGTTACTTACTGATGGGGCAGGATTAACCAGTCCAGCAGCATAGTCTGGTGTATAGGTTACTGTTACTTACTGATGGGGCAGGATTTACCAGTCCAGCAGCATAGTCTGGTGTATAGTTACTGTTACTTACTGATGGGCAGGATTACCAGTCCAGCAGCATAGTCTGGTGTATAGTTACTGTTACTTACTGATGGGGCAGGATTTACCAGTCCAGCAGCATAGTCTGGTGTATAGTTACTGTTACTTACTGATGGGGCAGGATTAACCAGTCCAGCAGCATAGTCTGGTGTATAGGTTACTGTTACTTACTGATGGGGCAGGATTTAACCAGTCCAGCAGCATAGTTCTGGTGTTATAGTGTACTGTTACTTACTGATGGGGCAGGATTTACTCAGTCCAGCAGCATAGTCTGGTGTATAGGTTACTGTTACTTACTGATGGGGCAGGATTACCAGTCCAGCAGCATAGTCTGGTGTATAGGATTACTGTTACTTACTGATGGGGCAGGATTTAACCAGTCCAGCAGCATAGTCTGGTGTATAGGTTACTGTTACTTACTGATGGGGCAGGATTTACCAGTCCAGCAGCATAGTCTGGTGTATAGGTTACTGTTACTTACTGATGGGGCAGGTCACGCAATTGATATTACTGTTACAGTCCAGCAGCATAGTCTGGTGTATAGGTTACTGTTACTTACTGATGGGGCAGGATTAACCAGTCCAGCAGCATAGTCTGGTGTATAGGTTACTGTTACTTACTGATGGGGCAGGATTAACCAGTCCAGCAGCATAGTCTGGTGTATAGGTTACTGTTACTTACTGATGGGGCAGGATTACATCCACACATAGTCGGTGTATAGGTTATGTACTTACTGATGGCAGATAACCAGTCCAGCAGCATAGTCTGGTGTATAGGTTACTGTTACTTACTGATGGGGCAGGATTACCAGTCCAGCAGCATAGTCTGGTGTATAGGTTACTGTTACTTACTGATGGAGGGTGCAGCAGTGGAATTATATGGAATACCAGTCCAGCAGCATAGTCTGGTGTATAGGATTACTGTTACTTACTGATGGGGCAGGATTTAACCAGTCCAGCAGCATAGTCTGGTGTATAGGTTTACTGTTACTTACTGATGGGCAGGATTTACCAGTCCAGCAGCATAGTCTGGTGTATAGTTACTGTTACTTACTGATGGGGCAGGATTAACCAGTCCAGCAGCATAGTCTGGTGTATAGTTACTGTTACTTACTGATGGGGCAGGATTTACCAGTCCAGCAGCATAGTCTGGTGTATAGTTACTGTTACTTACTGATGGGGCAGGATTTACCAGTCCAGCAGCATAGTCTGGTGTATAGTTACTGTTACTTACTGATGGGGCAGGATTTAACCAGTCCAGCAGCATAGTCTGGTGTATAGGTTACTGTTACTTACTGATGGGGCAGGATTACCAGTCCAGCAGCATAGTCTGGTGTATAGTTACTGTTACTTACTGATGGGGCAGGATTAACCAGTCCAGCAGCATAGTCTGGTGTATAGGTTACTGTTACTTACTGATGGGGCAGGATTTACCAGTCCAGCAGCATAGTCTGGTGTATAGGTTACTGTTACTTACTGATGGGGCAGGATTTACAGTCCAGCGCATAGTCTGGTGTATAGTTACTGTTACTTACTGATGGGGCAGGATTTAACCAGTCCAGCAGCATAGTCTGGTGTATAGGTTACTGTTACTTACTGATGGGGCAGGATTAACCAGTCCAGCAGCATAGTCTGGTGTATAGGTTACTGTTACTTACTGATGGGGCAGGATTTAACCAGTCCAGCAGCATAGTCTGGTGTATAGGTTACTGTTACTTACTGATGGGGCAGGATTTACCAGTCCAGCAGCATAGTCTGGTGTATAGTTACTG
Organism: Mytilus edulis; assembly: GCA_019925275.1. Taxonomy (NCBI): domain Eukaryota; kingdom Metazoa; phylum Mollusca; class Bivalvia; order Mytilida; family Mytilidae; genus Mytilus; species Mytilus edulis. The sequence goes on along the minus strand of CM034355.1, from coordinate 12,814,553 downwards.
TTACTTACTGATGGGGCAGGATTAACCAGTCCAGCAGCATAGTCTGGTGTATAGATTACTGTTATACTTACTGATGGGGCAGGATTACCAGTCCAGCAGCATAGTCTGGTGTATAGGTTACTGTTACTTACTGATGGGGCAGGATTTACCAGTCCAGCAGCATAGTCTGGTGTATAGGTTACTGTTACTTACTGATGGGGCAGGATTACAGTCCAGCAGCATAGTCTGGTGTATAGGATACTGTTACTTACTGATGGGGCAGGATTTACAGTCCAGCAGCATAGTCTGGTGTATAGGTTACTGTTACTTACTGATGGGGCAGGATTTACCAGTCCAGCAGCATAGTCTGTGTATAGGTTACTGTTACTTACTGATGGGGCAGGATTTACCAGTCCAGCAGCATAGTCTGGTGTATAGGTTACTGTTACTTACTGATGGGGCAGGATTTACAGTCCACAGCATAGTCTGTGTATAGTTACTGTTACTACTGATGGGCAGGATTAACCAGTCCAGCAGCATAGTCTGGTGTATAGGTTACTGTTACTTACTGATGGGGCAGGATTTACCAGTCCAGCAGCATAGTCTGGTGTATAGGTTACTGTTACTTACTGATGGGGCAGGATTACCAGTCCAGCAGCATAGTCTGGTGTATAGGTTACTGTTACTTACTGATGGAGGCAGGATTTTTTACCAGTCCAGCAGCATAGTCTGGTGTATAGGTTACTGTTACTTACTGATGGGGCAGGATTTACCAGTCCAGCAGCATAGTCTGGTGTATAGGTTACTGTTACTTACTGATGGGGCAGGATTTACAAGTCCAGCTAGCGGGATAGTAGTTCTGATGGAGTTAGTAGTATCTGATTGTTGCTGCGGCTTGTTCAGCAGCAGCAGCTGCAGCCTCCTTTTCTTTCTTAGCTATCTCTGCAGCCTCCATTTCTGTAAGAAATCAAGACCAAAAAATTGTTTTTTAACCTTGTGTATCATTGTGGTGAAAATTTATTACACAAATATCATAAAAGTGCAGGTAGTCTACCTAGTTTATAGTTTTTTTGGTTTCTCTTAATTTCCTCTGTTCAGTCAACACTGTGCTTTTTAACCATATATATCGTCAATAATTCTTATTTTGACAGAAAATAAATAATCATCTATTGTTAAAAGGTACAAGCATTTCATAGCTATTGATCAGCTATAAGCAAAATCTATGGCTTCAGCTACCAAGTTTAACATGGTAACATTTCAAGAAATGGTAGTGTTTGAAATAGGTAATTTTCTTCACCGGAAGCTTCATTTGAACAGGTAAAAGATCTTTTGTACCTTCCCAAAATGTATTTGAATCAGAATTTAAATTGAATATATATATATACAAAAAAATGTATGTGTGTTGAATAAGTTATAAATTATCCAATTAAGTCATCTTTATTTTTTACGATCTATGGTCAAGTGAATATATAATACATTTCAAACTCAAAATAAGTTGAAATGTCTTGTGTTTTACAATCATTTAAACTCATTTCACCCATCCTGTCAGATTCAAATGAATTATAAGCTCCATGAGAAGACTATTAGCTTTGATGCACTCTTTTCAAATGTTTGGATATGACTTTTCTTAAGAGATTGGCAACTATGCTCATCAACAGTTAATAAAGATAGCTCAACTTATTCTTTTTTCCAATAATATCAAAATTAATGAAAAAGATGATTTCACTACTGTTTACCTGCAATTTTCCTCCTTCTCTTTGCCTCTTTTGCACCAAGTGGTAATTCTTCCATGTCAAGTAACTATACAATAAATACAATAAACAATCAATTTTATCAACAAATTACTTATATTTGCGCAATAGTCCTGTACTATTCTGGTTAATATGATATCACCTATCTCATTGGCAATCATACCACATCTTCTTTTTTATATTAATTGGCATGCATATAGGTGTATAAGTATAACGGATTAGAAAAGAACTTACACTTATAACAAGTCATCTATCAAGCTGAAGACCAGATATACAGTAGTGTAGTCATTCAGTTCATCTTAACCCTTTCCTCCATTGAATTTTTTTTTTTTGCATACTTGATTCGCATAGGATTTTTCAATAAAATTCTGATAATATGCTTTCAAGTATCAATGCATTGCGAACCAGATGCTCCGCAGGGCGTAGCTTTATACGACCGCAGAGGTTGAACCCTGAACAGTTGGGGCAAGTATGGACACAACATTCAAGCTGGATTCAGCTCTAAATTTGGATTGTGATTAAATAGTTGACACAGCATAGGTTTCTGACACAGAATGAATGTGTTCTAATGAACTTAAAATTTTTGTTTTCTCTTAGAGCAATTCACTATGCTGTTGAATATTAATCCTCTCAAAAAAATGTTTGAAGAAATTTTCTTTTTTATTTATGAAATTTCAAATGAGAAAAATTGAACCCAATTTTTATAATCACATTCCCCTTTCCCTTATTCCAAAACTAATCTCAATTAAAATTTCTAATGGAGTTTGCAACAATAACTACTCATTTAAATACATCATAAAATATTAAGATGTAAAAAAACTGCTTGTTATCACTGAATGGTAAAGATTATTTTAATTTATCAGTTGGTAGTAAAAAGTGAATATACATTGTATATTGTATATAACAAAGATTTAAGTTGATTCTGGACAAAGAAAGATAACTCCAATTAAAAAAAAATTTGCTATTTCACAATATTGTGCAATTAGATATTTCTTGCCATTGCGCAATACTGTGCAATTGAAAAGACTTGCTATTGCACAATACTTAATATAATAATTTTGGATCCTGATTTGGACCAACTTGAAAACTGGGCCCATAATAAAAAATCTAAGTACATTTTTGGATTCAGCATATCAAAGAACCCCAAGATTTCAATTTTTGTTAAAATCAGACTAAGTTTAATTTTGGACCCTTTGGACTTTAGTGTAGACCAATTTGAAAACAGGACCAAAAATGAAGAATCTACATACACAGTTAGATTTGGTATATCAAAGAACCCCATTTATTCAATTTTTGATGAAATCAAACAAAGTTTAATTTTGGACCCCGATTTGGACCAACTTGAAAACTGGGCCAATAATCAAGAATCTAAGTACATTTTTAGATTCAGAATGTCAAAGAACCTAACTGATTCATTTTTTGTCAAAATCAAAGTAAGTTTAATTTTGGACCCTTTGGACCTTAATGTAGACTAATTTGAAAACGGGACCAAAGGTTAAGAATCTACAAACACAGTCATGACAGTTAGATTCGGCATATCAAAGAACCCCAATTATTCAATTTTGATGAAATCAAACAAAGTTTAATTTTGGACCCTTTGGGCCCCTTATTCTGTTGGGACCAAAACTCCCAAAATCAATACCAACCTTCCTTTTATGGTCATAAACCTTGTGTTTAAATTTCATAGATTTCTATTTACTTATACTAACGTTATGGAGCGAAAACCAAGAAAAATGCTTATTTGGGTCCCTTTTTGGCCCCTAATTCCTAAACTGTTAGGACCTAAACTCCAAAAATCAATACCAACCTTCCTTTTGTAGTCATTAACATTGTGTTTAAATTTCATTGATTTCTATTTACTTAAACTAAAGTTATTGTGCGAAAACCAAGAATAATGCTTATTTGGGCCCTTTTTTGGCCCCTAATTCCTAAACTGTTGAAACCAAAACTCCCAAAATCAATCCCAACCGTTCTTTTGTGGTCATAAACCTTGTGTCAAAATTTCATAGATTTCTATTAACTTAAACTAAAGTTATAGTGCGAAAACCAAGAAAATGCTTATTTGGGCCCTTTTTGGCCCCTAATTCCTAAAATGTTGGGACCAAAACTCCCAAAATCAATACCAACCTTCCTTTTGTGGTCATAAACCTTGTGTTAAAATTTCATAGATTTCCATTCACTTTTACTAAAGTTAGAGTGCGAAAACTAAAAGTATTCGGACGCAGGACGACGACGACGACGACGACGACGCCGACGCCAACGTGATAGCAATATACGACGAAAAATTTTTCAAATTTTGCGGTCGTATAAAAACAAATATTTCATCAAATAAATTTAAGTCAGATATTCTTATGATATTCCTTTTCCTTTTGGATACAAATTTTATTTAGTCTACTCCAGACACTTTGTAGTCAAAGCGTTTCAACTGAGGTACTACACAGGCGTCATTATGGAGTAAAGGGGGTGGCGTCAAAAGGCGTCACTATGGAGGAAAGGGTTAACATTGAAATGTCTTACAAAAAATATTTATTATATTGAAAAGTTCAGAGTTTATATTTACAGGATGCAGGTGTGTCAGATCCCAAAAGCAGTCTCTCATTACAACTCATATCTATCAATTATCCGCACTTACGAAGAAGTTGTTTGACATTTTTGAAAGACACGCTAAAAAAAAAATTCCCAATTCTTATCCTAAAGTGCAAATTTTGAGGATTTAGTTTGAAGTGTATAGTTATGAGTATGGTTTACAGTAATTAATGTAGACAACACACTTTTTACTATTGTATTTATACACTAGTTTATTTATGAAGACTGTATATTGACCTTTCTAAGTCTTTTTTTTGTGATTTAGGATTGCTGTCTGTTTGATCTATACCACACATCCATTTTAATTCAGATATAGACTTAAAATGAAAAAAAAAGTTTTTTTTTGTACCTCCTGAAACAATACTTGTTGGACACTGCAGATTGCTACTGTAGAAGCAGAAATTTTCGTGGAGGATTAAATTTCGTTTATTTCGTGGAAAGAAATTATCCACGAAATTAAAACCCCCACGAAAATTTATCATTTATATAATATTACTTCCATTTATTGGAATCCATGAAATTAAATCCCCATGAAACCTTATTAAGACAGTAAAACATGAAATTTTAACCCCACGAAAATTAGTGTTTCTACAGTATACAAAATTTACCATGCTGTTCTTTATCAAAACAAAATCAAAAATCCTTGTTGTAATAACTTCTATTCCCAGAAAATTATTTTGATAATAAGACCTCTGTTAGTATGTTGATTAAATTGCTTCATAATGTATATGCCTTCAACAGACATATTTCATAATCATTAAGGAAGCATGTCTATTTGGAATTTTGGTAATTTTGATATGTAACAATGATACCAATAACACCAAAATCACAAATTGGTAAAAATGAAGTCTATAGACATTTTCAATAAGTCTTACATTTAGCATTTTATGTCTTCTGAACTCTGTAAGACAAACAGAGTGAATACTTTGGTGTGACGACAGACATAATCAACTCTTTTCAGTGACGACAGATAATGTTGAGCACTCAAATCTTCTTTGACAGAATACTTCACTTTTATGGAATAATGCCATTTCTGTATAAAATATTTCAGTCAAATATTCACAATCCTGTATTTTTTCTGAACTCTTAAAACGATTTTGCTCAGCACATATGAATCCATTAATATTGTCATTTATAATTTAAGATTTACAATCAATCATTTTTTTCTTTCATGTATTTCTATAATAAATTAAAGTTATTAACCCAAATCTACTAATATGTATATGCCTTGCTTCTCTAAATGGGATTTCTTTCTTTAACATCCAGTTATAGTTATAAACGTGTTTTAAATGAAGAATACAGACTTCCTTTGGTGGCACTGAAAGACACCAAAAACATCTGAAATTACACAAAGATCAATCTCACCTTTATACCAACATCTTTGCGTGTTGATGTAGGCCTGGCTATAGGTGCTGTGGATGTAGGAATGACTCTGCTAGGACCAGAAGTTCCTGGTGATCTAAATCCACTGGATGGTGGAGTCCTATTTGGCAGTCCTTTAAGTGGTGCTAAATATGTCCAAATTATATATGAATTAATATAAATAAAATCAAATGTTTCAGTAAATACCATATACATTGTATATACAGTGTGTAATAAAAGCCAAAATCTTTCCTAACAATACCAATTTCGTTAATCCTATAACAGGTAAAACTTTAATCCCCCCCCCAATTATCTGAAAAAACTTCAAAATAAAAATTAATACTGTGTCTAATTTATGTTTTATTTGACAATCCCTTTGATGTGTTACAGTTAAAATTATTTGAAGTGATGTATGTGCTCTTTGACTGTAAAGATCAACTTTGTCTAAAAGCATTGCAACCATTGCTTTAGGAAAATTATGGAAATTTATGCATTATGCAAATACCAAAGCACTGGGCAGGTGGTACCATCAGAGACTGATAAAAAAGATAAGTGGTGCCTTTGCTCACAATTTCACAAAACACAAAGTTGGAAAATCCTTACACACTGTTTAACACCAAGATAGTTTCATACATACTTGCATCATCCATTTTCTTAGCAAAACTTCTGACTTTCAGTGGCAAACTACTGCTTGGATTATTTTTTTTACTGCTGGCAACTTCTGTGGCTGTAACAAATAATGTTCATTTAAGTAATATATATTTATATATACATGTACCTATATCTGTGACACAACATATATGTTTAAATATCTAAATATTCAACTTACAATAATGTGTCCATAGTACTTGAATGTCCCATCTGCACTATCATTTTCTATGTTCAGTGAACCGTGAAATTGGGGTCAAAAGTCTAATTTGGCATTAAAATCAGAAAGATTATATCATAGGGAACATGTGTACTTACTAAATTTCAAGTTGATTGGACTTTAACTTCATCAAAAACTACCTTGACCAAAAGCTTTAACCTGACTCAGGACAAAACAACAAATTGACAAACATAATGCCCCTAGGTGGGGCATAAAAACATTAGGGCATAAAAACATTGATGTATAATTGATAACAAATGTTCAGCGGGCAAGTTCAAGGTTGTGCAAAATTGGGAATTGGCTGAGTCTTTTTCTATTTGTCATTAGATTGATGTCAGAATATGCATATACTTCACATCTTCATTTATCCATATTACTGTTTAAACTGTTCAAATTGCTAATTAGTTAATAAACAACTGTCCATTTGAGAAATTTGAAGGTTTATCATTATAAACCAGTTCACAAACATCTAACCTTAATATAAAGTTATGAAATAAAAGATGTAGGTATATCTCATTGAGACCTACCCCCAAAAGAACAGCATAAACAAAATAGACCCTGTATTTTATCTGTATGTTCTTCTGTTTGTATGCTATATATAGCTACTAGCTATAAAGTCTTAACCATGTTTACAGAAAATACCAATTTTAACATCTTTGATTTAAACCCAACAATGACCTATGACCTCCTGCACTGGGGTTGGCTCATAATCGTGAGACCAAACTGCTGAAGAATACAGAAAGCAATTTTTGACAAGTGGCATAATGTTTCTAGATATCCTTTAGTTGTGTATTCATTTTCATGGAACGTGGGTATGAGTGAATCATGAATTCAAAAGTTTCAGATCGAACAAAATAAAATTTGCCAAATTATTTTTGAAAACCATGACCTCAAGTATATTTTCAAATACAATTTTTACTGAATTCATAAAATTGGTACCCATGGAAATAAATAAATCCATAGTATCACTATGATTTAAAGATGCAAACTTAAAGAACTGTGTTATACTTACATTTTTGCAGTAGTTCAGCTCTCAGAATTGCAGATTTAGGTTTTCTCTTCAAGGCAAAATGTTTAATAGGTTGTGGCTGCTGTCCTGTAGCTGCAATCAATGCTGTTTTGTTCAGAAACTGACATTCCAATGGTAACATCCGTGCTCCAGCTGCTTTCTTTACTGTAATTAATTCAAAAAATTATGATTTAAATAAAGTGCACTATATTTTAAAATGAACATTGTCATGCTACTCTGCTTGTTGTAAATTTTAATAATAGTGTGTGTGCTTTTGTGATGAAGACCTTTTAAAAAGACTTGCTTGATCATGAAAGATAAGTCAAATGAAAAATAACTGTGTTTATGGTTTCCCTATTTACTCTAACATTTGATGTGTTGGCCTCCTTATTGCAACCTTTGATAGCTGTGGCTTATTGTAGAAATAAGAAATATTTACCTATATACTAAAAAATATTAAAATCAGCAAAATAAAATAATATTAAAACAGACATCATCATCGATACAATTGTCATATGAGAGGTAAACCATACCAGCTTTATTTAAGTCTGAAGTCATTTCTGAAAAGATTCCATTATCTTCCAGATCTAGATTTAATGTTCCCATGGATGGAAATGTCTTGAGAATTTCACCAATCATGGACACCCACTGGTCAGTGTCATGTGTGGCCATCAAAAGTATTTCTTCCAGATCGCTCTCCACTGAAAACATGCAAATATAGTATATAGAATTTATTGAAAGTTTAGTAACAGAATCTTTAAATATTTGTACTAATAAAATTCTTTTGAATTGTAATGTGAATGTGAATAAGATAAAGAAATCAAGTTCAAAGGTTTGCAATACATATCTAACCAAAAAGCATTGTTTGATAGCTCTTATTCTAACTTACATGTAGAAAATATTCAGCAGTTAGCTCACTAGGACAAATTCATACTAGTTTTTTAGGCCTTAACAGTCATTACAGTTTTAATGCAGATACACAAGAATAACTATTTGCCTGTTGACTGCAATAACAAAAAGACTAATCATAATATTAAAGACTTCAATGATGAACAATATCAGATATAAGGTTTTAAGAATAAATATTTTAATTTGGTTAACAAAATAACTGAAGAATAATTATCAAGCAAAAAAACATGAACAGCTGAAAACCATGTTCAATTTACCAAATTTTTCACCTTGACTACTGAAAACTGTTAAATAACTTATACATGAATTAAAATAATAGGAAACTTTCAAATACATAAAAACCATTTCCTCAAGTTTAGCTATTCAATTGTTTAGTTTTGGTTTTATTTTTTACTGTCTGCATATATAAACTTAGACATACACATGTAAAATAATATAAAATCACTTTATAAATCGTTATAATCAGAGACATATATACACATATGTGTATATATGTCTCTGTTATAATGTACATGTTTTTTCTTGATATTTAACAGATAAACAACAAAAATTAAAAAAAAATAATCAGATCAACAAATATTCTTACCTCCATTTGGCATTTGGAATGTTTGGAATATCTCTACCAATTTATATATCATGTATATAATTCATATATCATTTGCATAGGTCATGTGTATGTAAACAATGTATAGAAATAACATGCAATAAACTGTTGGATGCTTCTGTTGTATTATTTAACTTTAAGATCTATATATTGTAACTACTTCATAATCATATACATGTAATAATATATATTTTATACTTTCATTGAAGATAAATGACATTTGATGAAAATATTCAATTACTGTGTCAGCATGTATAACTGTTCATATATCCTGTTTCTAATTCTACAGTGCTTGTCTAATTTGGACAAGCCAAAATGCAAAAAAAATATTCATTTACATTGCAAACTTATAATTCAACCTTGGGTTAGATTCTCTTATTTACAATCCTTAGCCCCACAGGACGCAATTACGACTGGACACAATTACGAACGATTTCCAATGTTTGCCCTCTGAGATCATATTTGTTTATATTTATCAATAAATGTTTTTATAAATAAAACCCTATTAAAAATCCCTTGTTTTCATGATAATACAATTTATGTGCACTTGGTGAATGTTGATGACGATGACAAAATCATTCTGAAAATATTATAAGAAAGGCAATCTGACCTGGAAGTTATATAAAAAAAATACATAAAGGTAAGTGCATATTGCCTTCTTTTGTTAATATATAGAAAGAAAAATATCTCCTGATTCTGTTCATATGCTTGATGCCTTTTATCATGCCCAAATAACCCCACAATTTGACGTTTTTTAGACTCTTGTGAACCTATTTATGGCCAAAAGAAAATATGTTAATTTTATTGAAAAGTCCAGAGAACTCCGAAAGAAATGTTGACCAATATAAAAAAAAATCACAGATGAATGATAAGTACACCACCGAAATGGATAAACTTGAATTTAGTGCTCCTTTACAGGAGGAACTTACACAAAAACAAAAAAATTAAGAAATCTTTCCTTTACACATGACCGACATTTCGTCTGCAACCACTGCTGAAGTAATTGAAGTAAAAAACAAACTTGTGCTTTTTATTTTCCTATGAAAATGTGTTTGCGATAAAGATTAATGTATGCTTTATCAATATAGACTGTTGTCATTGATTTCTTTTGCAAGATATATCAATATAGTGCTGTTCGGAATTGCGTCCATATGTGGCTCTCTTGACCCGTAAAACGAGGTCATGCAAATCTTACTAAAGTATCCCAACGTGCATAAAAATTTATGTGGGATATGATGCAAAATGGAAAGCCTTCATACATCTTAAATTCTATGCTATAAAAAATTCAAGAAAAGTAGTCTACATTAAAAAAATATTAATCACAGTTCAAAAATCGTTCGTAATTGTGTCCGGTGAGGCTATAACATAGATATGGCACAAAATGTGCACCCGAATATAGGTATCTTGTTTTGTTACCCCCATTGAAGCAATGGTTACATTGGTTACATTGGTTACACACATGGACCTTAAGTAAATGATATGCAATAGTGACTTTATCTTTTGCAAACTTTACATGCATGGCTGTCCATGGGGAACCCAGTAAAAATTTGTAACAAGCCTGGGAAAGTCGGGTTACATTGGTTACATGCATGGGAAATCAGATTACAATGGTTACATACATGAAGAATAGGGTAACAATGTAACATGCATGGAGAAATCGGTTACAATGGTTACATGCATTGGGAAGTCATGTAACAATGGTTACATACATTGGAAAGATAGGTTACAATGGTTACACGCATGGAGAATCAGGTTACAATGGTTACATGCATGGTAATGTCAGGTTACAATGGTTACACGCATGGAGAATCAGGTTACAATGGTTACATACATGGGAAAGTCGGGTTACAATGGTTACATACATGGGAAAGTCAGGTTACATGCATGGAGAATCAGGTTACAATGGTTACATACATGGGAAAGTCAGGTTACAATGGTTACATGTATGGAGAATCAGGTTACAATGGTTACACGCATGGAGAATCAGGTTACAATGGTTACATACATGGGAAATCAGGTTACAATGGTTACACGCATGGAGAATCAGGTTACACTGGTTACATGCATGGGAAATCAGGTTACAATGGTTACATGCATGGAGAATCAGGTTACAATGGTTACATACATGGGAAAGTCAGGTTACAATGGTTACATACATGAAAAAATCAGATTACAATGGTTACATGCATGGAGAATCAGGTTACAATGGTTACACGCATGAGAATCAGGTTACAATGGTTACACGCATGGAGAATCAGGTTACAATGGTTACACGCATGGAGAATCAGGTTACAATGGTTACATACATGGGAAGGTCAGGTTACAATGGTTACATGCATGGAGAATCAGGTTACAATGGTTACATACCTGGTTAAGTCAGGTTACAATAGTTACATGCAAGGAAAATCAGGTTACAATGGTTACATACATGGGAAAGTTGGGTTACAATGGTTTCATACATGGGAAAGTCAGGTTACAATGGTTACATGCATGGAGAATCAGGTTACAATGGTTACATACATGGGAAAGTCAGGTTACAATGGTTACATACATGGGAAAGTCAGGTTACAATGGTTACATACATGGGAAAGTCAGGTTACAATGGTTACATGCATGGAGAATCGGGTTACAATGGTTACACGCATGGAGAATCAGGTTACAATGGTTACATACATGGAGAATCAGGTTACAATGGTTACATACATGGGAAATCAGGTTACAATGGTTACACGCATGGAGAATCAGGTTACAATGGTTACATACATGGAGAATCAGGTTACAATGGTTACATACATGGGGAATCAGGTTACAATGGTTACATACATGGGAAATCAGGTTACAATGGTTACACGCATGGAGAATCAGGTTACAATGGTTACACGCATGGGAAATCAGGTTACAATGGTTACACGCATGGAGAATCAGGTTACAATGGTTACACGCATGGAGAATCAGGTTACAATGGTTACACGCATGGAGAATCAGGTTACAATGGTTACACGCATGGAGAATCAGGTTACAATGGTTACAGGCATGGAGAATCAGGTTACAATGGTTACATACATGGGAAAGTCAGGTTACAATGGTTACATACATGGGAAAGTCAGGTTACAATGGTTACATATATGGGAAAGTCGGGTTACAATGGTTACATGCATGGAGAATCAGGTTACAATGGTTACAGGCATGGAGAATCAGGTTACAATGGTTACATACATGGAGAATCGGGTTACAATGGTTACATGCATGGAGAATCAGGTTACAATGGTTACACGCATGGAGAATCAGGTTACAATGGTTACAGGCATGGAGAATCAGGTTACAATGGTTACATACATGGGAAAGTCAGGTTACAATGGTTACATACATGGGAAATCAGGTTACAATGGTTACACGCATGGAGAATCAGGTAACAATGGTTACACGCATGGAGAATCAGGTTACAATGGTTACATGCATGGAGAATCAGGTTACAATGGTTACATGCATGGAGAATCAGGTAACAATGGTTACATACATGGAGAATCAGGTTACAATGGTTACATGCATGGAGAATCAGGTAACAATGGTTACACGCATGGAGAATCAGGTTACAATGGTTACATACATGGGAAATCAGGTTACAATGGTTACACGTATGGAGAATCAGGTTACAATGGTTACATACATGGGAAAGTCAGGTTACAATGGTTACATGCATGGAGAATCAGGTTACAATGGTTACATACATGGGAAAGTTGGGTTACAATGGTTACATACATGGGAAAGTCAGGTTACAATGGTTACATGCATGGAGAATCAGGTTACAATGGTTACATACATGTACATTGGAAAGTTGGGTTACAATGGTTACATGCAAGGAAAATCAGGTTACAATGGTTACATACATGGGAAAGTCAGGTTACAATGGTTACATATATGGGAAAATTGGGTTACAATGGTTACATACATGGGAAAGTCAGGTTAATTACAATGGTTACATGCATGAAGAATCAGGTTACAATGGTTACACGCATTGAGAATCAGGTTACAATGGTTACATGCATGGGAAAGTCAGGTTACAATGGTTACATACATTGGAAAGTCAGGTTACAATGGTTACATACATGGGAAAGTCGGGTTACAATGGTTACATACATGGGAAAGTCAGGTTACAATGGTTACATACATGAGAAAGTCAGGTTACAATGGTTACATGCATGGAGAATCAGGTTACAATGGTTAAATACATGGGAAAGTCAGGTTACAATGGTTACATGTATGGAGAATCAGGTTACAATGGTTACATACATGGGAAAGTCAGGTTACAATGGTTACATACATGGGAAAGTCAGGTTACAATGGTTACATGCATGGAGAATCAGGTTACAATGGTTACAGGCATGGAGAATCAGGTTACAATGGTTACATACATGGGAAATCAGGTTACAATGGTTACACGCATGGAGAATCAGGTTACAATGGTTACACGCATGGAGAATCAGGTTACAATGGTTACATACATGGGAAAATCAGGTTACAATGGTTACATACATGGGAAATCAGGTTACAATGGTTACAGGCATGGAGAATCAGGTTACAATGGTTACATACATGGGAAAGTCAGGTTACAATGGTTACATGCATGGAGAATCAGGTTACAATGGTTACATACATGGGAAATCAGGTTACAATGGTTACACGCATGGAGAATCAGGTTACAATGGTTACCTGCATGGGAAATCAGGTTACAATGGTTACATGCATGGAGAATCAGATTACAATGGTTACATACATGGGAAAGTCAGGTTACAATGGTTACATACATGGGAAATCAGGTTACAATGGTTACACGCATGGAGAATCAGGTTACAATGGTAACATGCATGGGAAAGTCAGGTTACAATGGTTACATATATGGGAAAATTGGGTTACAATGGTTACATACATGGGAAAGTCAGGTTAATTACAATGGTTACATACATGAAAAAATCAGGTTACAATGGTTACATGCATGGAGAATCAGGTTACATGGGAAAGTCAGGCAAGAATATATAGAAAAACTGGAAAAAATTTTACAAAATTTCCTTCTGCATACTATAGCTATTAATCATAAATAAGCTTCTGTCCAAGTTTGGTACCTTAGAAATCCAGGATAGTTAAAGAAAGTTATTAAAATTTTAAAAACTTTAACCACTGATTGAATATTTGTGGACGCCCTTGATGCACCCGATGGAATGTAGAATCGCTTTTTTCGACAAAAGTCAAAGGCTTGACAAAAATGATTTAAGGAATTAAATTGTTAATTGTTTATATCTATTTATGTGAACTCCCTTTTGATTTTCAGAAATTTCAAGTATGCCATTGAGAAGTAATTGAACATTATTCTTTGCAAATTTGACGGGCGTATCATGCAGATGTTTATTTTTTTTGGCCCTAGCCATATTTGATGACTGTCATTTGACACTTGTGATGTATTTTATCAATTGTAAATTAAATTTTATGTAACATATGTTCATTTCTCTGTTTAGAAAATTGTTCATAAGCCTTGTCAAAAGTAATCTATTAAATTTTAATCATATATTTCTTAAAATACAAACTTTTTTTAAAACAAGTTTGTATACGACCGCAAAAAAATATTTTGCGTCCTATATCACTATATATTGGGTGATGTTGTCGTCGTCTGCGTCGTACAAAGACACATTCGGTTTCCAGACAAAAACTTAAGTTTAATGAATGCATGCATCTCTATGAAATTTTACCAGAAGGTTCAATACCACAAAGAAATAGTTGGGATTGAGTTCGGGGTTTATGGAACCAAAGGTATAGAAATAAGGGGGGGAAAGCAATTTTGTAGTGTCTGGACCATAACTTGTGTGTTATTGTATGGATCTCTCTGAAATTGTACCACAAGATTCCATATCACAATGGGAAGACTGGGTATGAGTTTGTAGGACAGAAAGTCACAGGACAAAAAGTCACAATTCATTTTTTCTGATTATTTTCTTTGAATAAAAACCGCTTATTTCTACAAAAATATTTTTGTATTTTTCTTGAACTATTGTATATAAACCAACTTTGTTAACAAAATTTATCAAAAAAATATCAAAGATGATCAAATAATTGTTAAAAAAACAAAATGTCAGAGTGGTTTGGCACTTAAATGGCTGGTGGTGCCAAGAAATGTATCTTTTGCCTGATTAAAATTAAATAAATCTTGATTTTTCAAGTATAATGACACATTTCCTAAACTTTAATATGAATATATGTATTAAAAAGTAAATATTTCAAAATATTTCTCTTATATATTCAAACAATTGTCACCAAATTATTTGTGACTTTTTGTCCTATCGAATTTGTGACTTTATGTCCTGTGACTTTTTGTCCTGTGACTTTCTGTCCATTTACCGTTTGTCTCAACATACTCTAAATGTGCTTTTCAAGGTCATAACTTAAAAGTCTGTTATTGTCCTGACATATTTTATACTTTATGATAAATCTGTTTGAAAATGTCTTATGCACGTACAATCTGAACTGACTTGGTGTCTTCTGTGAGTAAAATAAAAATAAAAAAAATTCTGCGACAGACCTCAGAGACTAAGTATAACACAGTAGTCTCTGGACCAACTTAGTCAAGTTGTTAAACTCCCTTAGTAGAAGGACTTTGTTAATGTTCATGTCAAGACCAATTACGGAATCACATTTAGCCTGGGAACATTCTTTTGAATTTCAGTGTTTTATCTGAATTCATAAACATGATAAATGTTAATTGATTATGACAGTGTTTTTTTTTGTGTTGACAATGATCATCCAAAAAAAATTAACAATATGCTGGTTGTTAATCTTGAACAGTAAAAAAACCTGAAACAACATCTTCTACTCATTATTTTAGTCAAACTTTTTTTATATAATGCTATTCAATTTTTAAACTTGCCTTAAAATTAATGAATTAATAAACATCTTCCCCAATGTAACATTATATCAATTTGTTTATTACTTATAATTTAAACTCTGTTTATAACCTACAGTCCAAACTCTGTTTATTACATATTATTTAAACTCTGGGTATAACTTACAATCTTAACCTTGTTTATTACTTATAATTCAAACTCAGATTAATACCTAATTTATAAATGTTTACATCTTACATAATGTCTATTCTAGAGACATATAATATATGCATTATATGTTTCTGTCATTTCATATTTCATATTTGCATGGCATATATATCTATATAATTATTTGTTTCAAATGGAAAGTTGTAAATTTTTTCAACATGCAATTGACATGTTCAAATGTAAATCAAATCATGCAAATAGGTTAGAAAAATAAATATAATTAAAATCAAAATTATTGAATTAAAATTAAGAGTGTGTCCTTGTATTCATGTACGTATTTATTGAAAAAAAAACTTTGGATTAAAATAAACCCTAAAAAAAGGTTAGTCCTAAAATAAAACCCCCTAAAAAAAGGTTAGTCCTAAAATAAAACCATACCCTTTATATTGAAAGGTTTAAAGACATTATAATGAAATTTTAAATTTGTTTAATTTATATCAAAACTATAAATATGTTATACACATGTGAAATTCAACAAGAATAAACAGATTGTTGAAGAAGTGGTTGATAAGGTAATCATGTATTAGGTTTACTATTTGGTGTATAGAATGATTGTATGGTGTACATGTCTAGCTGACAGGTGTCATCTGACATTGACCTCATTTTCATGGCTCAGTGGTCAAAGTTAAAGTTTTTAATTGAGTTTTGGTATTTTTTTTCTAATGCTATATGCAATAGATTACCAGGTAACTAGATTTGGTGTATGAAATATTTTATGATTTAAATGTCAGTAGCGCAGGTTTTATTTGACCGTGACCTTATTTTCACAGTTCATTGCTCAGTGTTAAGTTTTTGTGTTTTGGTCTGTTTTTCTTTAAATATAAGCAATAGGTCAACTATATTTGTTGTATGTTAGAATTGTTAGCTGTAAGCTGAAAGTTAAGAAGACCGCATTAAATAATTTTAATTTATAGCATTATGAATGCAATCTCCTTTAAGAATGCAGGAAAGAAAGTCACAGGATTCTATTTTGGAAATTTTAGAAGAAACTGGGACTTCAGAGGTGGATTTAGAGGGGTTTTCAGGGGCCAGGGCCCCACTTTTCTGGGATAAAAATGGTTGATGATATATGGAATCACTGAAGCATGACTGGAGTGGGCCCATCTTAGGCAGTCAGTGGGCCCCACTTATGAAAATGTCTGGATCCGAAACTTTTAAACATAGCTGGTTAAACATGATGGGACTTGAGAATGTTTTGGTAGTAATTGGTGCTTACAAATACAGCAAAGGACTTGTCTTGTTGCACTAGAAACAAAGTTTTAAAACTAATTACCATAAATCAGTGTTTTAGAAGCACAGAGTGCATATATGAAAACATTTGAGAAAGATCTGAGTGTCTTTGTTCAAATTGCTCAATTGGTGAAGTTGAAGATGAGTTTTTTTTTTGTTAGAATGCCCTGTTTTTGATCAGAGGGAAGATTTTTTTAAATACATTTCTCACAATTGTTATAATTTAAAAAATTTAAATAAATCTTATAAATTGTTATGGCTCTTACCCAAGAAAATTTAACTCTTATGGAAAAATTATATTTGTGACTGTTTTGAATTAAGGGGATCAGGTATACATATTGAATATAAGTCAAGTACTAGTAAACGATTTGAGAATGAATGCATATAATGTAATTTCATTCTTTTAATTATTCACAATATATATCATGTATATGTGGTTTTGGTTCTGCTTCTGCCCAATGCTTATATACTTAATATATATTTACATTTGACTATTATTGTTGTTGTTACCAATTATGTAAATCAATTGTATCTGATTTTATGCCCTTTATGGGCCCTGTAATTTGGGGAATAAAAATATTCTATACTATTCTATTCTATTACATTCTATTATATGATGTAAGAAAAGATAAGCATATAAAACCATAAATAAAAAGTTTGGTATTTACAGATATTATGACTTTGTAATTAAATAACTTTATAATCAGCACATTACACATGACTGATGACTTTGTGCAAATTGCAAATTATCATGTTCAATCAATCATATCAGAGACATAAATACACACTGACCATAAACAATTGAAAATTTAATGGTCATGATGGTAATTATTGACTTCACTGAATGGCTTGGGGTTACAAATAAGGCATCCCCCTAAGTAACATAAAATCCAAATTTGTTAGCATAATGCATTTAATTCCAAGTTTTTTCCGTTCTCTAACAGGTTTGTCTCAACCAAATGTTATGAAACTTATACACAATGCTTATTACCACATAATACAGACTTGGGCACAGGACATTTTAGCGAGAGAAAAAAAAGACTACTAGGGAATATTTTAGCGCCTACATTAGAGCCCATTTTAGCCTGTGATTACTCTGTTCTGTATTTTGGATAGTCCATTTTAGCGAAAGCTGACCCTGGTTGAATAATACTAGCCTCACTATAACCATGAACAATAATTTATACTGGTTTAATGTTTATATGTTCATCATGGAAATACAATAAGAGATGTATCGAATTCGCAGATTATCTCTTAGAAGAAACTGGGAAGAACTGAAGATTCTATATTCCTACTTAAGCTTTGGGCAGTGTAATTCAAAGCAACCAATTAATGGTCCAGAGTCTTTCCATGCCCATTATAATGAGCAATTTTATAGTTGTCACCCAGCTATTTTCATTTTCCTTGATACTATTATTAAATTTTAAACAACAACATATTTAAAATTACAAAGTATACAGGAATGTGCACCACATTCTAGACAAGATAAAGAGAAAGAACAGTTCCGTATGCAATTCTATGAATAGTATTGTACAGGGAGTATATTCATGCAGAGCCCATTATGTACTTTCTCATAGGATATATAAATATCAGGGTAGAACAGACTTTTAACATTTGAATTAATCTTTTAGACTATTAGTGCTGTATTTTAATGGACAAGATATGTTTTATAGTGCTGTCTTGAGTCTATTCAAGTTTTTTATATTGATCATACATTATTTATTAGAATGGGTTAAAATATTTCTCTAAAATGGTCATTGACATTTTTAATTTTCACTAAAATGGGTTAAATGTCTGGTGCTTAAAAGGCTACTTCTTTGGCGCTAAAACATCAGATTCCCTGTGCTGTGGTTTCATATATATCTTTTCAACCTGTATACATGGTATACATGTATTGGTCTTAGGACACATCTTTTAAAATTAGTCTTAAGAAAGTCTTCTAAGATAAGATATGTTTGAATTTTGGGGTCTTAGGATAGTTGTAACAGTTACGATGTCCCAAGTCAAAATGAAAACAACAAATGAGGCATAAACTAAATAATAAAAAAGCTAAAACAATATTAAACTATTATAACAAATGAATTAAATAAATAAAGTATTCCTCAAGTTTTGTTAAAGATTTAATTGTGTTAAATTATTTCAGTAAATTTCAGACAAATTTGATGAATAAGATATTTCTAGCTATCAACAAAGATTGTATATATCAGTAATTAGTTTTTGAGTTTGGGGAATAATAAGGAATATTACTAGGACTTTGTCTGGGTGTTCTAGAACCAACCTAATGCACATATCTAAATATATTGATCACATGGTTATTTAAACTTTACAGATTGCACAGACTTTTTGCGATCTGGTCAAAAGATTTAGTATATATTTTGTTTTGTTAAAAAAATATTTTTACTGTTTCATTTTATGTATTCTACTCATTTCGCTATCTATGTTATTTGTAAATTTATGTGTATTTGTCTCAGTAAACGGACAGAAAGTCACAGAACAAAATGTCACAGGACATAAAGTCACAAAGATAGAACAAAGAGGTCACATGACAAAAGGTCACAAATAATTTGTTGCCAATTGTTTGAATATGTAAGTGATGTATTCACTTTTTAATTCATATATTCATATTAAAGTTTAGGAAATGTGTCATTATACTTGAAAAATGATTATTTATTTAATAAAAATCATGCAAAGGATATATTTATTGGCACAATGAAGCCATTAAAGTGTCAAGCCACTTTCACATTTTTTTTTTTTAACAATTATTTAATCATCTTTGATATTTTTTGGATAAATTTTGTTTACAAAGTTGGTTTATATACAATAGTCAAAAAAAAATACCAAAATATTTTTGTAGAAATAAGCGTTTTTTATTCAAAGAAAATAGCCAGAAAAAAATAATTGTGACTTTTTGTCCTGTCACTTATTGTCCGTGACTTTTTGTCTATTACTTTTTGTCTATTACTTTTTGTCCTGTGACTTTCTGTCCTACATTCTTTGTAGCTCCTGTTATGCAGGAAATCAGTGCCAGGAAATCTGCGTCCGAGTGCTTTTTGAATAAACAGTTTAAACAGTTAATAGATATTGCGGTTGAATATCAAATTTGTATAAATGCTCATTAATTTTTGTTTTCGCTCATTATTTTTTTTTATCATATTGAAAAATTTTCTTAACTCTCAGAATAAAGTGAATCTTAATAGACAACTTTCGAGTTCGATGCATTTCCGTCAAAAACTCTGGTTTTAGTGAACGTCATTTGTGCGTTTAGGGGCGTCGTCACTTCCATTCCAATGTTGAGCGAGTGGTTGGAAAACTATAATTCTTTATTGTACGAATTATACGACAAATTGAATTCTCAAAATTGACAATCAGCATTGATGTCATTAGGGAATTGTCATTAAGTACCTACAGAACAACCATTATTTCTAGTTTATCCTGCACAATGACGATCACCAAGACGCTTGATGAACGTAAATAGTGCAGGGATACAGGCGACCCCCTCTATCTGGTAAATGACGTCATAAAGGCGCGTATAATTGACGAGTTTTTTCCGGTGACGGATGAACTCGAAAGTGGTCTATTGCATTATGAAAAGAAACTAGTTAATGAAAAATTTTGTTGCTTTTTAAAACAATTGAAAATCCAGTATGTTATCATGGTTATCGTCAGTTTGGCTAATATCTGTCAGTTAATAACCAAAATTTGTCTTCGGAAAAAATAAATACATTTTTCTTCATGAATTATAATATTTTTATGTTTTAAAATGAATTTCAGGTACTTTGTGCTCTTATGAAGCTCCTTTGTGGTCCTTTGTGCACAAAGGAGGTCCTTTGCGGTGTTTTTAGAGACCCCTTCTACCATGTCTATAGATTGTGACATTTTTATGGTCTATTAATAAAATCATTTTTTTTCTCTGTGTATTATATTTTTGAAACTGCTGGACTGGCATGATACATATATATACACATTGATAATGAAAATGTATTAAATTTTAAACATGCAAAGGATATATTTATTGGCAAAATGAACCAATTTAAGTACCAAGTCACTTTGGCATTTTTTTTTCATATAAACAATTATTTGATAATTATTAATGACATTTATTAAATACATTTTAATTACAAAGTTGCTTCATATATTAAACTTCAAGGCAAATACAAAATTTTTTTTGAAGTGTTTTCTTATTCAAAGAAAAATAATCACAAACTGAATTGTGACTTTTTGTCCTGTGATTTTTTTTGGCCATGAAATTTTGAGCTGTGACTCTCTGTCCTACATTCATATAATCTTGTATACATTTGCCAAGAATATTTCACTTAAAACCAGACATTTAGATAAAGTTAATACATTGTAATAACTGCAGAGACTTGAATGATTTAGACTATTTAAAGATACTTGTCTAGTAGTCTCAGATATATGACAATATAAAATATTATCAAATTTTGCTGTAATAAATATATGTTGAATGTATTTATTCAATAGAGAAATAATGAATTTCCTAAATTATATTTAAAATAAGTCCTAAAGATATTATCTTAAAACATTTGTTAAACAATGTTAAATGCAGATCCGTCTCTCTTAGTATAAACAATTTTGAATTTAGAAAATTGATTTTAGAAACACCTTTTCAATAGAAAAAGACAGGTATTGTGAAAGTTTGCATTATATATGAAGATGACATTCATTTAATCTTAAGTTGTCAAAAAGTACTTTTAAAAAATAACATAAATTGACAGAAGTTAAAAAGTAAAAAATTTAACATCAAAACAAAGTCACAAGACATTTAAAAAAATTGTTATAAGGCTATATGTGTTTTATATGTCTCTGGTTCATCTAGTTGTATTATTTCATTTTGTTTTTTTAATTTTCTGGTCATAATCACAGTAATTAAATTTGACAAACACATATTTTACCTGAGACACTTTACCTGTAGGTTATGTAATTTTAACACTTCAATGCAGTCATGATTTCCCTTTATCCTTGACTAGTTTTTGATTAATACCTTGTGTATTAATTAGCAACAGGGAGTATAATGATGGACACATAGGGCCATCATGGTGGACATAGTTTTATACCCACTGACATTGAAACCTGACTTCCCAATGAATGTAACAATTGTAACCCGATTCCCCAGGCATGTATGTAACCATTGTAACCTGATTCTCCATGGATGTAACCATTGTAACCCGACTTTCCCATGTATGTAACCATTGTAACCTGATTCTCCATGTATGTAACCATTGTAACCTGATTTTCCCATACATGTAACCATTGTAACCTATTTCTCCATGCATGTAACCATTGTAACCTATTTCTCAATGCATGTAACCATTGTAACCAAATTCTCCATGTATGTAACCATTGTAACCCGATTCCCCATGTATGTAACCATTGTAACCTGATTCTCCATGCCTGTAACCATTGTGACCTGATTTTCCCATACATGTAACCATTGTAACCTATTTCTCCATGCATGTAACCATTGTAACAAAATTCTCCATGTATGTAACCATTGTAACAAAATTCTCCATGTATGTAACCATTGTAACCTGATTCCTATACATGTAACCATTGTAACCTGATTCTCCATGCATGTAACCATTGTAACCCTAAATCATTGTAACCTAAATAACTTATGTAACCTCACAGCCATGAATAATGGGGTTGCCATGGTAATAAGATGGCTAAAAGGGATTCTTGCATGTGTGTAACCAGTGTAACCAATGTAACCATTAGGTCAATGGAGGTTACAAATGTACCAGGATTTGAGAATTTCTGAATATGATGATTTATGATAGTTTGTATGAGTGTAACCAATGTAACCAATGTAACCAATGTAACCATTATGTCAATGGGGGTTACAAAACAAGGTAACTGAATTATGGTGCACATTTTGTGCCTTATATGCTATAACAAGAGTCTAAGTTCAAGACTGTCATCACAATCACGTTTTTTCTCTTTTTTTTTTTTATAAAACATCACTACTATAAAAGTGCAATAAAGAAATTTTCATAAAGTTATAAAAGGTATATAAATGAAAGTCATATGCATCAAAACATAATTTTATTACATGTAAACATGGCCGAATTGACCTAGGCCGAAACGACCATGGACGTACCGGCACCTTGGCCGAAACGTCGTTTCCCTAAATAAAGCTTTAATGCATTGGAATAATTTTCACGATCAACTATGACACAAAATTTGTAAGGATTGCTTTGAAGATAGAAACATGAATTAGTTGATCTACCTGCTCTACATTCCTCCTCGGCAAGTGCAGA
This sequence comes from Mytilus edulis, assembly GCA_019925275.1. Lineage (NCBI taxonomy): Eukaryota > Metazoa > Mollusca > Bivalvia > Mytilida > Mytilidae > Mytilus > Mytilus edulis. The sequence goes on along the minus strand of CM034355.1, from coordinate 12,790,883 downwards.
AATGACAACATTAGCTTCACTTTAACGTGTGGTTGAAGTGCATTGTAGCAGGCTTGTATATTTTGTAATTTTGCTTGGTTTATTTGTGAACATATTGTCTTTCCAGACCATAAATCGTCGGTAGAACCAAGCTTGTTGTGCAGCCACAGAGCTGTGTCACCAGCAGCCATCTTGGAGAGGCTACCGAAATACAAAATGAAAGGAAAACAACAATTGGGTGATAAAAATAGCTTTTAATTAACATAAACTTCCGGTCTAATAGAAAGTAAAAACTGTTGAATGTTTACAAAAAAGGTAAAAGACAAACTCTTTTTTGGCTTGCCAAATATTAATAATTGTATTTTCAATCAGGTAACACCTGTCATTCATCATCATTCATAGGACAGTGTCAGTTTAGTGGTAGCAAATATGATTCCTTCTCAGGGGCGGATCCAGCCATTTTAAAAAGGGGGGGTTCCTAACCCAGGACAAAAAGGGGGGGGGGGGGGGTCCAATTACATGTCCCCATTCAAATGCATTGATCGTCCAAAAAAAAGGGGGTTCCAACCCCCGGACCCCCCCCTCTGGATCCGCGCCTGCTTCTTTAGGATCATGCAATAACAATATTTATTTAAAAAAAATCATTATTTTGTTTTCATTGAAATTTCCATACTTAAAAGAAAATTAAAAGAGAAGCTGTTTTGGTTCTGTCTTGTTTTGTTTTATAAAAAAGATTTTTTGCCAACGTTGATAGAAGTATCTTTTCTTCAGTGGTGGATCCAGAACTTTTTATAAGGGGGAGGGCACTGACTGACCTGAAAGGGGGCCAGCTCCAGTCATGCCCTATAATATGAGGCAGGCATTACCTGGAAGGGATGAAGTCCGTATTTTTTAAAAATTCAAACATATATTTTAATGTTAAAAAAGAAATGGAAATATGGTAACGTTTCCGATGTTGGTCCTGTTGTTAGGGATTTTAGTAATCACATGTACTGTGCGGGGCACAACACTATCTATACAAAACACATTGGAAAGTTTTATGCACAACTTAAAACATTTTAATGCAGAATAAACATGAAATTCATTAAAAATTACAAGCACAAGACATTATGCAAATTCCATAATTAAAAATAATTTCAAGTTGAAATAATAGCTTGGTATATGTTGAACACATCTATCTCATCAAACTTAAGATAAAGGATACAACAGATACGGTTAAGTCTGCCTCATATCTTCACTAACATCTAGTAATTACAATTTTGTCCACTTTTCCCTGAATGTGATCTATAGATTTAGACTTGCATTTATTACGAAGTTTGAACTAACACAAGGAACATGATGGGTGCCACATGTGGAGCAGGATCTGCTTTCACTTCAGAAGCTTCGAGATCACCCTCAGTTTTTGGATGGATTTATGTTGCTCAGTCTTTAGTTTTCTATGTTATTTGTGTACTGTTGTTTGTCACTCTCTTTTTAGGCCCAGGACAATTGTAAGACAATGATTGATTGAGTTAATAAAATTTTGAATAAGACCCTGAAAGAGAAAATGAAATACACAAAGGTGTTCCTCCAGACATTAAACTTTGTTTGCTTTGTAACAATCTATTTTCTACTTCAATGCCCATCACTAAATTTTATATGGAAAGGTCCACTTTTATTTCTGACATTTTCTAAATTTACTCATTTTAAATCTTAACTGATATTCCTATATGTACAACAATTAAGAAATGGTTTTGATGGATTGATATATTGATGGTAACATCCAGAATTTTTTGGAAGACCTAGAATATACATGTACATGTACACCTTGATACTGAGTCAAGAAATGAATCTGACTTGGTATTTGGTGATCAAAATTAATAAAATAATTATTTTTATTTTTCAGACTTATTTGGACCTACATTCAACAAATATGGATTTATTCAGTTTGCTGAGAAATAATTTATCACCATCAAAAAAGATGATAAATGCAATAACCTCAAAAGATGTTTCATTAATAGAGGACATATTGAGGTCTGGATTTAATGTGAATTCTAGAGTATATGAACAAGGAGGAGAAACTGCTCTACATATAGCTGTATCTAAGGCTAACTATAGCAAACCGGTTATCGAAAAACTTATAGAATACAAAGCAGATCCTTCTGTAACAAATGATTTTGGTGTCACTTCTCAGGCCCGTAGCCAGGATTTTCCAAAGGGGGGTTCGTTTGACTCACAAACTCGACTTTAACAGTCACAATTCGAACAGAACATCGACTTTAACAGTGCTTATTAGTTTTCAAGGGGGGGTTCGTCCGAACCCCTCGAACCCCCCCTGGCTACGGGTATGCTTCTTTACACAGGGCAGCTACAAATGATGATGCAGACATTGCATTCTTATTACAACATGACAAAAGTTCCACGTCTATAAATGACTTCTGGGTCTCTTTCACAAGGGATTTTACACACTGGCTGCAACATCATACTGTATCACCAAAAACATTAATGATATTACTTATAGCCACACCAAACTTTGCTAAATACCCAGAAAATATTAGAAAAACTATGTTCACCACTGTTTTAAATAAACAGACACCATTTTATAACTGTTTGAAAGTTATGGCTGTGATAGATAAAACCTTGAGAAACCAGCAGATTGCACAGATTCCTGATGATGACGAAAGGAAAGAATTTCTGGAATGGTTAGACAATTTTAAACGCAAAGTACCAACTCTTCAGCACTGCAGTCGGATGGCTTTAAGACAAGCACTTGATAACAAATGGAATGTGATATATGGAACTGAGAGGTTATATTTACCGAAATCTCTGAAACAGTTTGTTAAATTCAATGATATAACCAGTGTTGGCTTATCAACTTAAGGGATTCCAAAAATTGCATTAGTTGTAATTAAATATGTTAGAAATGAACACAGTTTCTCATGTATAATGTTTTATATAATTATTTCACTTTTACCTTTTTTCAATTAGAATACTTCATCAAACATAAAAATTGTATAGCTTATGTTTTCCTTGATAAGTCAGAACTAACTATCAGGATTTATTCTCTACAAAATGACAAATTTCGGGCTCATGGAAATTAAAAGGTCACAGGGACTACTACACATGTATTGTTAATTTTGAAGGTCTATATATAAAAAAGATCCAAGACCTCATGCAGTAATCAACAAGTTTCAATCCCTCTCATTATTAATTTTTATTTTCATTTTTCACTGTGATTTATGGTTGTCTGATTTTATAATGTATCATGCACATCTCTATTTAATTAAAGTGGCCTCTGTGACCAGGAAGTCTAAGTATGAACAACTGTTTCACTAGCCTGTTAACACCGAAGGTGTGAGTTTGTAACCTTGACAAGGCAGGTGCACTTGACTCTAATCTTAATTTACTAGGATTGTCAGTTTTTCTAACAATGATTGGTGGTTCTCTTCAGACTCCCTGGCTTCCTCCACCAATATTAATTGACACAATGATTGGTGGTTCTTTTCAGACTCCCTGGCTTCCTCCACCAATATTAATTGACACAATGATTGGTGGTTCTCTTCAGACTCCCTGGCTTCCTCCACCAGTATTAATTGACACAATGATTGGTGGTTCTCTTCAGACTCCCTGGCTTCCTCCACCAATATTAATTGACACAATGATTGGTGGTCCCCTTCAGACTCCCTGGCTTCCTCCACCAATATTAATTGACACAATGATTGGTGGTTCTCTTCAGACTCCCTGGCTTCCTCCACCAATATTAATTGACACAATGATTGGTGGTTCTCTTCAGACTCCCTGGCTTCCTCCACCAATATTAATTGACACAATGATTGGTGGTTCTCTTCAGACTCCCTGGCTTCCTCCACCAGTATTATTGACACAATGATTGGTGGTTCTCTTCAGACTCCCTGGCCTCCTCCACCAATATTAATTGACACAATGATTGGTGGTTCTCTTCAGACTCCCTGGCTTCCTCCACAATATTAATTGACACAATGATTGTGGTTCTCTTCAGACTCCCTGGCTTCCTCCACCAATATTAATTGACACAATGATTGGTGGTTCTCTTCAGACTCCCTGGCTTCCTCCACCAATATTAATTGACACAATGATTTGGTGGTTCTCTTCAGACTCCCTGGCTTCCTCCACCAATATTAATTGACACAATGATTGGTGGTTCTCTTCAGACTCCCTGGCTTCCTCCACCAATATTAATTGTCAATGATTGGTGGTTCTCTTCAGACTGGTTTCCTCCACCAGTATTAATTGACACAATGATTGGTGGTTCTCTTCAGACTCCCTGGCTTCCTCCACCAATATTAATTGACACAATGATTGGTGGTTCCTTCAGACTCCTGGCTTCCTCCACCATATTAATTGACACAATGATTGGTGGTCTCTCAGTGGCTCCTCCACAATTTAATTGACACATGTGTGTTTTTCAGATCCCTGACCTCCACCAAATTAATGACACAATATTGTGTTCTCTTCAGACTCTGGTTCCTCACCAATATTAATTGACACAATGATTTGTGTTTCTTCAACTCCCTGTTCCCACCAATTTAAGACACATGATGTGCCTCAGACTCGGTTTCCACAATTTACACAATTGGTGGTTTCTTCAGACCCTGGCTCTACAATATTAATTGACAAATGATTGTGTTCTCTCAGACTCCCTGGCTTCCTCCACCAATATTAATTGACAAAGATTTGTGGTTCTTTCAACTCCTGGCTTCCTCCACCATATTAATTGACACAATGATTGGTGGTCTCTTCAGACTCCCTGGCTTCCTCCACCATATTAATTGACACAATGATTGTGTTCTCTTCAGACTCCCTGGCTTCCTCCACCAGTATTAATTGACACAATGATTGGTGGTTCTCTTCAGACTCCCTGGCTTCCTCCACCAATATTAATTGACACAATGATTGGTGGTTCTCTTCAACTCCCTGGCTCCTCCACCAATATTAATTGTCAATGATTGGTGGTTCTCTTCAGACTCCTGCTTCCTCCACCAATATTAATTGACAATGATTGGTGGTTCTCTTCAGACTCCTGGCTTCCTCCACCATATTAATTGACACAATGATTGGTGTTCTCTCAGACTCCCTGGCTTCCTCCACCAATATTATTACACAATGATGGTGGTTCCTTCAGACTCCCTGGCTTCCTCCACCAATATTAATTGACACAATGATTTGTGGTTCTCTTCAGACTCCTGGCTTCCTCCACCAGTATTAATTGACACAATGATTGGGTTCTCTTCAGACTCCCTGGCTTCCTCCACCAATATTAATTGACACAATGATTGTGGTTCTCTTCAGACTCCCTGGCTTCTCCACCATATTAATTGACACAATGATTGGTGGTTCTCTTCAGACTCCCGGCTTCCTCCACCAATATTAATTGACACAATGATTGGTGGTTCTCTTCAGACCCTGGTTCCTCCACCAGTATTAATTGACACAATGATTGGTGGTCCTTCAGACTCCTGGCTCCTCCACCATATTAATTACTAGGTTTTCTTTTCCTAACAATGATTGGTGGTTCTCTTCAGACTCCCTGGCTTCCTCCACCAATATTAATTGACACAATGATTGGTGGTTCTCTCAGACTCCCTGGCTTCCTCCACCAATATTAATTACAGATTGTCTGTTTTCCTAACAATGATTGTGGTTCTCTTCAGACTCCCTGGCTTCCTCCACCAATATTAATTTACAGATTGTGTTTTCCCTCATTACAATATTGGTCAGTTTCTCTTCAGACTCCCTGGCTTCCTCCACAATATAATCAATATGTTTTCAACTAGTTGCAGTTTTTCCTATACAATGATTGTGGTTCTCTTCAGACTCCCTGCTTCCTCCACCAATATTAATTGACACAATGATGGTGTTCTCTTCAGACTCCTGGCTTCCTCCACCAATATTATTTACTAGATTGCAGTTTCTACAATGATTGGTGGTTCTCTTCAGACTCCCTGGCTTCCTCCACCAATATTTTACAGATTGATTCACAATGATTGGTGGTTCTCTTCAGACTCCCTGGCTTCCTCCACCATATTAATTATAGATTGTAGTTCCTACATGATGGTGGTTCTCTTCAGACTCCCTGGCTTCCTCCACCAATATTAATTGACACATGATTGGTGGTTCTCTTCAGACTCCCTGGCTTCCTCCACCAATATTAATTGACACATGATTTGTGGTTCTCTTCAGACTCCCTAGCTTCCTCCACCAATATTAATTGACACAATGATTGGTGGTTCTCTTCAGACTCCCTGGCTTCCTCCACCAATATTAATTGACACAATGATTGGTGGTTCTCTTCAGACTCCCTGGCTTCCTCCACCAGTATTAATTGACACAATGATTGGTGGTTCTCTTCAGACTCCCTGGCTTCCTCCACCAGTATTAATTTGATGTCATTTCTAAAATAATTGGTGGTTCTCTTCAGACTCCCTGGCTTCCTCCACCAGTATTAATTGACACAATGATTGTGGTTCTCTTCAGACTCCCTGGCTTCCTCCACCAGTATTAATTGACACAATGATTTGTGGTTCTCTTCAGACTCCCTGGCTTCCTCCACCAATATTAATTGACACAATGATTGGTGGTTCTCTTCAGACTCCCTGGCTTCCTCCACCAGTATTAATTGACACAATGATTGGTGGTTCTCTTCAGACTCCCTGGCTTCCTCCACCAATATTAATTGACACAATGATTGGTGGTTCTCTTCAGACTCCCTGGCTTCCTCCACCAGTATTAATTGACACAATGATTGGTGGTCCCCTTCAGACTCCCTGGCATTCCTCCACCAGTATTAATTTACTAGGATTGTCAGTTTTCCTAACAATGATTGGTGGTTCTCTTCAGACTCCCTGGCTTCCTCCACCAATATTAATTGACACAATGATTGGTGGTTCTCTTCAGACTCCCTGGCTTCCTCCACCAATATTAATTTATAGGATTGTCAGTTTTCCTACAATGATTGGTGGTTCTCTTCAGACTCCCTGGCTTCCTCCACCAATATTAATTTACTAGGATTGTCAGTTTCCTAACAATGATTGGTAGTTCTCTTCAGACTCCCTGGCTTCCTCCACCAATATTAATTTACTAGGATTGTCAGTTTTCCTAACAATGATTGGTGGTTCTCTTCAGACTCCCTGGCTTCCTCCACCAATATTAATTGACACAATGATTGGTGGTTCTCTTCAGACTCCCTGGCTTCCTCCACCAATATTAATTTACTAGGATTGTCAGTTTTCCTAACAATGATTGGTGGTTCTCTTCAGACTCCCTGGCTTCCTCCACCAATATTAATTTACTAGGATTGTCAGTTTTCCTAACAATGATTGGTGGTTCTCTTCAGACTCCCTGGCTTCCTCCACCAATATTAATTTACTAGGATTGTCAGTTTTCCTAACAATGATTGGTGGTTCTCTTCAGACTCCCTGGCTTCCTCCACCAATATTAATTGATTGCCACAAAATAGCACAATAATATTAGTGTTAAAAGTGGTGTTTAACATCAATCAATTAATCTATTTAATTTCACTGGAAAACAAATCACATATTGCAAGTGCGGACAAAGTCTTCAGTGATTTTCCTTAGAAAGATTGATTCAATTGCCTAATATCCAGTTGATTAGAAGGATTTCATGCATATTCAGTACAATAACTAATCAAACAATGAATAAATGAAAGAGGGTCTGAGTACATTGATAAAGAGGCTAGACATGAAATGCTGGGAGAGAGAAACCTAACATAGATGGTCAATGTTTTGATGAAGAAAAAAAAACACTGAAAAAAAACCCAAAATATTTCTTTTTAGATTTAAAGTTATACATTGTACTACAGTGAGTTGACTTAAGTGTTTGTCATCACCTATTACATTTCATTTCAAATTCTGACACCAATGGCAATTTGTTTTAATAAAGTCTTACAGATTGTAAATAGGCTTTATTTTATGATTTTTCAGTTGGTTAAAGTTTCTGACTAGTCAAATAGTTTGATTACATAAAGCAAGTCACATTACTGAATGGTAAATGTCATATTTTTCCACTTTGGTAGTTCTATCATATATACATGTAACATTGGTATTGTAAATTGTTCCAGTCTGCACTACACAAGATGTTCATTTTTCCATGTCAATGAATGTGACCATGACCATAAGTGTAATATTATTTGATCTAGTATGAAGTATTCATCATCATTCATATCTCTTTCAAAATCCCATGTCTGGCTTGAGCTGACCTAGAGTAGAACAGTTACAGTTGTATCACATGTTACTTTTGGTTTCCCATCTGTGCTTTTGTTCAAATCTGAAAAAACATAAGAAATACATGTAATTAGACTGAGGAAAAACATATACATAAATAATAAAACTTACATAGCTTAAGAAATAATTCATGGAAGCCATAGATTTGTTGGAAATTTACACATGGCCTGGGCCGTGATATTCGTATTTTATCCTGAGCGTTAGCGAGGGATAAAACTAACGAATATCACGGCCCAGGCCATGTGTAAATTTACAACAAATCTATGGCTTCCATGAATTATTTCGATTCTAATAGGACAAATACGATCATTAAAAAACTGAAGCGATGATGGGTATACCGTGTGTGTGGCTGTTCTATTTTACCCACTGTTCGATAAATGTAAAACAAATCTAATAAACCTGAATGAATGATTTCTTAACTAACCGCTAGAAAAAAAAATGTGATTACTTTTTTTACTTCTCAGTAAACCCAACATTTGCAATTTTAAATTCACATTTTTTATCGTAAGCTACTGTTAAATTCACTGTTGACATGTTGTAACCAAGGAGCCGCCATGTTGACTTGCTGAAATAAGTAAATGTGCGAATAATGCAATAGAACAGAAAACAAGCAACACCTACCTCAATACTTTATTTTAATGCAATTGTATCCGAGTTTAGAAGGTAAACGCAATAGAAAAACCTTCAGCTTTGACGTTTTCATTCGTATGACGTCATGTTTTGAAATGACGTTAATGCGCCAAAATCATTACTGGAATTTCGCGGAATTTTAATTTATTTTGTTTTTGTCCATTTTTCCGTTCTCTAATGTGTAAATTCTTTTTGTTATGCGTCAGAATCAGAATAAATGTTCTGTAGGGTTTTATTCAATTGTAATGGTTGACACAGCGAAATCCACAACCATTTACACATAGGTTACGATACATGTGGATTTACGTGGGAGGCATATTTAAACAGCCATTTGTGTACATCTTGGAGTCTGCGCTAAGTATAGATATATCGAGAATTTTATCACGGTGTTGTTTACAAAGCGAAAGAAGCACGTCATATTAGAATATGAAACAAATTCAAAGTATCATTAATTAGAGGCTCCAAGAAGCCTGTGTCGCTCATATAATATTTTTATTTACAATTTATGCATGACATAATGCAACTGATATACTTTTGCTCATTTTTCAGAGATACAAGTCAAAAACAGCATTTTCCACCTATGTTCTATTTTTAGCCATGTCTGCCATGTTGGTTGGCAGGCAGGGTCATCGGACACATTTAAAAAAACTTCATATCTTAATGCTAAATTGTGGCGAAGATTGGTTAAATTTGTCTCAGTTGTTTCAGAAGAAGACTTTTGTAAAAGATTACGAAAAATTGTTAAATTTAACTTTAAGGGGGAATTTCTCCTTTTGGGGTCAATTGACCACTTTGGTCATGTTGACTTATTTGTAAATCTTACTTGGCTGAACATTATTACTGATTACAAATTATCTCTATCTATCTATCATAATATTCAAGATAATAACCAAAAACGGCAAAATTTCCTTAAAATTACCAATTTAGGGGCATCAACCCAATAAAGGTTTGTCCGAATCATCTGAAAATTTTAGGGCAGATAGATCTGATGATCATTGTGTCCAAATTTGGTTAAATTTAGCTCAGTAGTTTCTGAGGAGAAGATTTTTGTAAAAATTAATAAAGACGGAAACTATGAATGACGACAGAGGCCAAGTGATGAGAAAAGCTCACTTGGCCCTTCAGGCCAGATGAGCTAAAAACTGCAAAATTTCCTTAAAATGACCTATTCAGGGGAGGCAACCAAACAGCAGGTTGTCTGATTCGTCTGAAAATTTCAGGACATAGATCTTGACCTAATAAACAATTTTACCCCCATGTCAGATTTGATCTAAATACTTTGGTTTCAGAGATGTAAGCCAAAATCTACATTTTACACCTATGATTCTATTTTTAGCCATGGCAGCCATCTTGGTTGGTTGGCCAGGTCATTGGACACATTTTTAAAACTATATATCCTAATGATGATTGTGGCCAAGTTTGGTTAAATTTGACCCAGTAGTTTCAGAGAAGAAGATTTTTGTAAAAGTTAATGAAGACGGCAACTACGAATGACGACAGACGCCAAGTGATGAGAAAAGCTAAAAACTGCAAAATTTCCTTAAAATGACCTATTCAGGGGAGGCAACCAAACAACAGGTTGTCTGATTCGTTTGAAAATTTCAGGACAAATAAATCTTTACCTAATAAACAATTTTACTACCCCTGTCAGATTTGATCTAAATACTTTGGTTTCAGAGATGTAAGCCAAAATCTACATTTTACAACTATGATTCTATTTTTAGCCATGGCAGCCATCTTGGTTGGTTGGCCAGGCCATTGGACACATTTTTTAAACTATATACCCTAATGATGATTGTGGCCAAGTTTGGTTAAATTCGGCCTAGTAGTTTTAGAGAAGATTTTTGTAAAAGTTAGTGATGACGCTGGACCTCAGACGCCAAGTGATGAAAAAAGCTCACTTGGCCCATTGGGCCATGTTTTAACTAAAAAATAAATCAAATTGCCTCACATCTGCCTGCATGCTGACATATTCACTAAAGTGTACCTGCATGAAAGGTAAGATGATCATACCTGTACTTGTCATCTTGTAGTACCAGATATGCTATATTTTATGTAAACAATAAACTAATATGTAATTTCACCAAAGTTCAACTGTACAAAATTTGGTTACTCTGACCCAGTTTCATTGCCTTAATCAATCAATGGGTAAACATTGCCCTTATCAATCAAAGGGTAAAATTTAAATTGATAAGTTATACTCTATCTACCTTTTATAATTTGAATTGTAATAAAGGTTTTTTTTTTTTTTTTTTTTTTTTTTATTTAATTGTAGTTTAATAATCTTACCCCCAATTCAATTTCTTCTTCTTTCTTTTTGAGCACTTCTCTTCTAGTTTCTGAAACAACAATTTAAGAGTTTTATATATAGAGATAATAAATTAACTTGCTGATGCCTTTAACCATTATCTGATGCTTGACATTGTGTCAACAAAATTATTCTATTATATGATCTTGTCAGCTTTTTCTGTGACAAGTTGATTCTCAACTTTTTTACATAATTAACAGTCCTGATGAAAATATTTGCTCTGCCTGTACAAAGGTGGTGGAAAGACTAAGACAAGATAAGCTAAAAGTGTAAGCCTAGCTTGGAAAGGTGCCATTACATAGCCTACCTATGTTGATGGAATTTTAAATGACAATTAAACGTGAACATTCAAAACATATTTTAATTTTGATTAGTTATATTTAATTTCCCGGGAGGTGCTCTTAATAAAATATTATTTCTTTAAGAAGGCAACAGCATTCTTACAGGAAACCGATTAGTGCTAATTTTTAAAGACTTTACAGTGACCTATATTTGTCAATTTCTGTGTCATTTGGTCTCTTCAGAAGAGTTGTCTCATTGGCAATCTGTCACATTTTCTTTTTTTATATATAATTCTATAAAAGATTTAACCACATAAGTTTCTTTATTACAAATAGTGGCTTAGAAGCTGAGATTGCACAAAACTGTACCACTGAACTATTACCAGCAAAAGTAAGGTCAGTCAGATGACTCCTGTCAGAATGACACTTAAATATATTACAGGGGTTCTATACTTGAGTCTTGACATGTTAATTGTTATGAGAAACTGACCAAATCATAAACTAATATACATTATTGAACCATCAGGTCAAGAACAGTTCACATAAATGAAACTATACACCAACAGCCATCTATGTACACATTCTTAAATGGTTGGGTTAGATTTTTTAGCATCATATGATGATACTAACTATGAATTGTTATTCATTACCTTTTTTTCTATGTAGTCTTTAGCTGTGAAGGCATCTGCTATCTTTGTTCCAAACTGTTACAAAAATAGATTAAAAAAATAAACTAACATTCAGCTTAATATTTTCATTTTAGGTTTTTTTTACGTATAAACATATGTATGGATTATTGTTGATATAAATTTGGCAACAACATACCAAAGATAGTATAACAAGGATGTTAAACAAGAGGCTCTCAAGAGCCTGAATCGCTCACCTTAATTCTTTTGGTTAAATCTCTCATCAATGATTATTTTGGCTTTTCAATTTATTTAAATGTTTTTTGGATCGTCCTATTTTCTTCAAAAGCCAAAAAAAATAATCATTTTCTCCTATATTCTATTTTAGCCATAGGAGCTATGTTTCTTGACATACAAGGAAATAAAATATAAAATTTATACTAGATACTCTGAAACTCATTTAGCCTAAGTTTGGCTGAAATTGATACAGCAGTTTCAAAGGAGAAGATTTTTTAAAGTAAGTCAACATGATGAACAAATTGTGAAAAAAGTCTTTAAAGGGCAATAACTCCTTAACCCTTTCACCGATTGCTGCCAGGACAGAAGCTACTCTGAGACGATGGCTTCCCTGGCTACTATTACTCAAGTGGGAGATCTTCATAATAAATGTCAATAAAAACTTGTTTGTAGTTATTTGTGTATTTATTTCATTCACTAACACCATGTTCACAGTTTTATTCATGTTTTAATAATTTTTTCTTCTTAAAATATTCAAATTTTCAAATTTTCGGCATTTTCTAGGTGAAATTCTCAAAATTCTGCTCTTTGACCCCAAATCATAATTTTTTAACCCAAAACGGCAAAATTTTGAAAATTTTTATGAGGCTGTACAAATTCCTCACACTGAATGATGTCCATTCCAAGTGTTTTGTACTTAAAACGACATTTTATGTCAAAAAAGTATACTAGTTTGGCTTCAATTCTTCCATATTCTTTCAAAAAAAATGTTCCCTCATTTCAAATTCTCGTAAATTCCGTAAATTTTCTCTGATTTTGACACGGTTTTCAACAAACGGAAGCGCCATGTTTACACTTTCATCCGGGTATCCATCAAAGAAAGATAACTCATGTTTGCACTGTTTTAAGCGGGAAACATAAACGAGGTATTCCGATCCCGGTAAAACGGGACTCATCGTCAGCTGTCTGAAGCGTGAATCCCGGTAAACCGGGACTCATCGGCGAAAGGGTTAAGGGGTCAATCGACAATTTTGGTCAAATTGACTTAATTGAAGATCTTACTTTGCTGAACATTATTGCTGTTTACAGTTTATTTCTTTCTATAATTATATTCAAGATAATAAACAAAAACAGCAAAATTTCCTTAAAATTATCAATTCAGGGGCAGCAACCCAACAACAGGTTGTCTGATTCATCTGAAAATTTCAGGGCAGATAGATCTTGACCTGATAAACAATATTACCCAACGTCAGATTTGCTCTAAATGCTTTGGTTTTTGAGTTATAAGCCAAAAACTGCATTTGACCCCTATGTTCTATTTTTAGCAATGGCGACCATGTTTGTTGATAGATCATAACTTCGGATAAAATTTACAAACTAGATACCCTAAGGAACATTCAGTTAAAGTTTGGAAGTATTTGGCCCAGTAGTTTCAGAGGAGAAGATTTTTGTAAAAGATTACTAAGATTTACGAAAAATGGTTAAAAATTGACTATAAAGGGCAATAACTCCTAAAGGGGTCAATTGACCATTTCCGTCATGTTGACTTATTTGTAAATCTTACTTTGCTGAACATTATTGCTGTTTACAGTTTATCTCTATCTATAATAATATTCAAGATAATAACCAAAAACAGCAAAATTTCTTTAAAATTACCAATTCAGGGGCAGTAACCCAACAACAGGTTGTCTGATTCATCTGAAAATTTCAGGGCAGATAGATCTTGACCTGATAAACAATATTATCCCATGTCAGATTTGCTCTAAATGCTTTGGTTTTTGAGTTATAAGCCAAAAACTGCATTTGACCCCTATGTTCTATTTTTAGCAATGGCGACCATGTTTGTTGATAGGTCACAACTTCGGATACAATTTACAAACAAGATACCCTAAGGAACATTCAGTTAAAGTTTGAAAGTATTTGGCCAGTAGTTTCAGAGGAGAAGATTTTTGTAAAAGATTACTAAGATTTACGAAAAATGGTTAAAAATTGACTATAAAGGGCAATAACTCCTAAAGGGGTCAACTGACCATTTCCGTCATGTTGACTTATTTGTAAATCTTACTTTGCTGAACATTATTCCTGTTTACAGTTTATCTCTATCTATAATAATATTCAAGATAATAACCAAAAACAGCAAAATTTCCTTAAAATTACCAATTCAGGGGCAGCAACCCAACAACGGGTTGTCTGATTCATCTGAAAATTTCAGGGCAGATAGATCTTGACCTGATAAACAATATTACCCACGTCAGATTTGCTCTAAATGCTTTGGTTTTTGAGTTATAAGCCAAAAACTGCATTTGACCCCTATGTTCTATTTTTAGCAATGGCGACCATGTTTGTTGATAGATCAAAACTTCGGATACAATTTATAAATTAGATACCCTAAGGAACATTCAGTTAAAGTTTGAAAGTATTAGGCCCAGTAGTTTCAGAGGAGAAGATTCTTGAAATAGTTTACGACGACAGACGACGGACGACGACGGACGCCAAGTGATGGCATAAGCTCACTTGTCCCTTCGGGACAGGTGAGCTAATAAAAAGTGACTATATAAACTTCTATGATAAGTTATAAGTATCACAATATATTTAAGGAATGACTGTAATATTTTTACTGTCTATGAAGAAATAACATAAAAAATGTGGTGCACACTGAATACACGGTTTATTTTAAAGTGTGCACCTCATTTTTTCTAATGTTATTTCAAATATACAAATAAACTATTACAGTTATTTCTTATGATTTAATTCAAAATTCGTTGATGACGTCACTGTCACATGACTAAATTATGTCTATGAGCGGATAAACAAAACTATGTCAGCCAATCAGAAGACGCATTACATCAAAAATTAAAAATAAATGTTACATCATGGTATTTCCAAAAATCTTCAAACTATAATTCATGGATTTGTTTTTCTTTTAAATTTTTTGAGCACAATATATGTCCAGAAAAAAAATTCTGACATTCAAATTCTAAAACAAAATATAACAAGATATTTATTTATTCTCAGAGTTATCTCCCCTTAAGAGTCAAATTCTTTAAATCTTCAATAGTTTATTATCTGTTCTGATAATATGGTTTATTTTTTTTTTTCTTTCAAAAACTTCTTAATTATACCTTCAATTATAAAACAGGCTAAAATAAATCTTATGACTGACTATCAAAATCAGTTGAGTCTAAATACCTCACGAGTCGCTAATCTATCACTTAGTTTTTCTGCTGTGTTAAATTCTCCCAATTCAATAGCATGATCTATTTTCTTCTCTAATCCACTTCTTGGAGCTGCACTGCCTCTATTAATACCCTTCAGATGGTCATTTACACCTAGATATTGGTTTAAGACTTCAACATCTTTAGATGTACTCTCTTTATTGCTAAAAAGTAAGGATGTCAAAAGATCTGAAATTTAATACTCGGATACTCGGTCATGATACTCGAGTACTCGCGAGTACTCGGGTGAAGCTTAAATGTTTATTGAAAAGTTTAGATTTTAGGTGGGAGTTCGTATTTTTTTATAATACGACTTGTCCATTTATTGGCAACAACAATATTGGACTTCAGTTACTTGTGCTTATTCGTGTTGTTCAGTCTTACTTTTTCTGAGGTTGTTTTTTGTTGCGCTATCGTTTGTCTGATCTTTTTTTTTAGCCATGCCGTTGTCAGTTTATTTTCGACTTTTGGGTTTGAATGTCCCTCTCACCTATATCTTTAAATTGGAAATAAAACAATTAAGGTTCAGTTTCAAATACAGAGTAATTAAATTAATTTAGATATACATCTCATACCAATTACGTTAACATAGAAATCTTGATTAACAAACAAAGGTAAGTTTTTACGGCTTGTGATGAGTTATATATTAATCCATGAAAGTGTTGATCGTGTACAAACACCGTTAAAAATGTCTCTAATCAGTTGTGTAGGGTTTAACGCAGGTCATTTTGTTCTTGTTTAGAAATATGATCTTGTCAACAATTTCAGACGAAAGACTGTTTGACTTTCTATTTTTGTTTCAATAAATGTATATGAAAAATTCCCTCAGCAGGAAAGGACGTTGCTGGTACTACTATAACAAAAAGTAGCCTCAATATATTATATTTATGTTGTTAATTGATTTTATTTAAGTATTACGAATGGGTTATGAGTGGGAATGTGAAGAGAAATATCTCAAGATGCATAACAGGCAAACAAGTATCCGAGTACTAAAACTGTACTCGAGTACTCGGCCTTTCGATCGAGTACCCGAGTACTACTAAAAAGTTATAAGATAAATATAATTGAGGTTCATTAACAATTGTACTTGCGCACAAAAAAACACATGACTTCATATGACAGTGTAGATTATTTTTTCTGAAATTTGTATGAATTTCCTATTCAACCCTTGGCATCAATACATTTAAATGTTCTAA